>ML317433.1:116153-135502 GCA_005239505.1 Nicotiana paniculata
AATCAATTCTAAAATAACTTGCATAATTGAACTACAAAATAATAAATAAAAGCTATAAAAATCAATGTTTGCTTCACTGAGTTGTAATCCACAAGTTTTTCTTCACTTCAATGGCTTCCCCCTCTTCAAGTTGTGTTTTTGGGTCTATTTATATGTTTGGGATAAACCCTAAACATGTAGGAGACTTCTATTCAAATCGGGAAACACTTAAAACCTTCAAAACTCGGAATTGGCCGGACCCGGGACCCAGACATTAAGCCCCAAATGCCCCATTATAGCCAGGCTAGGCCTGGCTTTATTGGTCTAACGCCCCACTAAAGCCAGGCTAGGCTTGGCTTTATGGGTCTAACGCCCCACTATAACCAGTCTAGGCCTGGCTTTAAGGCCAAAACACCCTACTATAGCCCGAGTTGCTCCTTTTCGACTCTTCAATACTATTGCCACTTCTTCTCGGATGTATCGGTAGTCCCTTGTCCGTTGGCCATTCGTCCCGTGGTATTCACACCATAAGTTTGGATCCCTCTGGCTTGGATCAGATCTTATTAGTTACAGGAACCGTGCCTCTTTGATGTTTCTCATGGCTGACACCAACTACACTATATTGACGTTGAAGTTGTATTATGATAACTTGGGGTAAGAAGTATCCCGTGACCCTGTATTCCAGAAGCCTCTACCTCTGCCGTGGCCTTTGATCCGTTCGTAGGGCAAAAATTTGCTCCTTGAAGTCCGTCTATTCATGTCGTAATCCTCCTTTGACTTCTCTATTCTTCTCCCGTCTTTTGGTGATGTAAAACCAACTTGATCATCTTCAATCCTTATTTTTGATTCGTACCGGTTGTGGACATCCGCCTAGGTCATTACTTGAAACTCGAGCAGGCTTTCCTTCTGTTTCTGGCATGTGTATGAACTTCTCGAATTCAATCCCTTGGTGAATGCTTCAGCCGCTCATTCATTCGGGACAACCGGGATCAACATTCTCTCCTTCTAGAATCTGTAGCGAACTCTCGTAGCAGCTTGCAATCTCCTTGCGCAATCTTGAATATATCATCCTTTTGAGCCTGTACTTTTCTAGCCCCGGCATGAGCCTTGATGAAAGAGTTCGCCAGCATCTCTAAGGAGTCTATGGAATGCTCGGGTAACAAAGAATACCATGTCAAGGCTCCCTTCGTGAGAGTCTCTCCAAATTTCTTCAGCAAAGCGAATTCAATTTCATGAGGAGATAAATCATTTCCCTTTACTGCCGTTGTGTAGGTAGTAGCACTTTGGAACACCAAGCATTTTGAATCGCTTCGGGATTAATTCTGGCGCTGCACTCAACTTGTATGGCAATTGAATATACTTCTTTGAGTCCGGACCTTTCAGCACAGGTGGTGCGCCTGGGATTTTGTCCATGCGGGTATTCACTTTTCTCATAAATCGTAAAAATTCATTCTTGAAAGCATTGTTCTATATATTGACGCCGGATTCGCTCCCCCCAACCCCATGGGAGCCAACTTCACCCATGAAAGTGTTGTTGTCGACCCTCTTCATTGTTTGATTCGTGGGAGCACCGGGAGGAATTGGATCTCGTCTGTTTGAATTATTTGAAGCCCCCCACACCGCCTGCTTCAACTCCGTCATAACCTTATCATATAGAGTGAGGTGGCCTAGAATGATCACCTGTTTCTCTTGCAAGACCCTTACCGCATCAACGACATGTTCCTCATCAACATCATCGGGAGTTGTCTCTCAAACATGTTGAGAATATTGCATATCATGCACCAGTGCGGCTGATTGAGTCCTCGCAATGAGGTTGCCCTTGAATCTCAGGGTTGTACGTGTTCTTAGCAGTGTTATCTTCTATTTTATTTTGATTTTTTCTAAGACAAATAACGAAAACACGTTAGTAAAAAAGGAAAGGATCAATTTAACTGCACGTCTGTCTAGGACCCACAATGGGCGCCAAAATGTTTACCCGTAAAATGATACAGTTGAATTTATACGTGATTTCTAGACAAGTGAATTAATTTGATCCCGAAATAATAAAATAATTAAAGAATTATGCTGTACTTAACGTTAGGGTGTAGACAAAATAGCCTTAAGATATAGACGAAATAGCCTAGAAAATTCGAGTTCCTTACATTGATAACTTAGCTCACTATTTATAGCTACGTATAGGGAAGGAGGTCCTAGGATCATGCCCCTCTTTAATGTCAATTATGAGGGTCATTAACGGCGAACATTAATGTCAAATTCCCTGTAACGGGCAACCATTCTTAATGTCATGGAATATTGTCTATTAAATGCTACTGCCGAATAGTATTTATCATACCTTTATGATCGTTATTCTTTCCGGTGACAAACGCTTCGGTCTTGATCATACCCGTCTGGGGTTCCTTGTGCCTCTCTTTCTGACGGTCACGCGTTATAGCATATTTTATCCTATACGAAAGTGCCTAAATAAAAAATAGTGATAATTTTAAGGAGCCGCATATATATTTGACCTTTTCATTGTGTCAGTTGTCCAATTCCTTAAATTCTCACACTTGGAGCAAAAGATCTGTGTGCCTTGACCATAGAAGTTTTCTCAACCTAAGTCCTAAATTATTAGAAGTCATATCTTAGATAAAACTTGCACAATCTTCTTTGACATCTGGACAATCTTTGGAAAAATATCGAGAAATGTTTTTAGAAATAATTCTGCAAAACAAAAACGTAATTAGGTAGTTGTAGTGTTCACTAATAATTTTGTGAGTATATTATGGGTGCTTCCACAAAATTATTTAAGAGCCTGTTTGGCCAAGTTTTTGGGAAGTCAAAAGTTTTTTTTATAATATTTAAGTTGTATGGCCAAGACCGAGAAGTACTTTTGACCAGCACAGAAGTAAATTTTTCTGCTTTTGGAATGTTGGAAGAAAATTCTAGCTTCTTCCAAGAAGCAGAAAATTAATTTACTCAAGACAAAATTATCACCATTATAAATTTATATTTTCCAATTATCCCTTATTGATAAAGTTTTTTTTTTCATTTTTGTTTCTAGTTTTTGCCTTTCTTTTTAATTTAAATATACCCTATACATGAACCTTGTTGTAACTTTTCAAGTTCTTTATTGACTTTTCTTGTTTTTGATTTTTTCTTTGTGTAATGTCTTGTAACTTTCCAATTATCTTCTTCTTAGTCCACACTATAACAAATTACCTATATTTTCCTTTGGATTATCCATTCTCTTTTTACAATAATAATTTATAATTTCTTCTCTTATAGGTTATTAATTCCTGAATTTTTAAAACAGTTATTAAATCTAATATGTGAAAATTACCTACAAATAAGTAATAAATTCATAATTGCATTGCATAATCTTCTATACATTATTAAAAGAAAAAGAAAAAGCACTCACATTAAGCTAAGCGGCGGCCTCACACTAGGCTACTTGGCAATTTAGGACAAAGTTAGTTAAGTTAGGTAATAATTAGTTTCTTTTTGAATTTAAATTTTAAAAAATATTAAATCATGTATTATGTGTTGTTAATAATTATCTACTCTTATTGAATTTAAACTTACTTAACTTCTTTTTTTTTTTTACGAAAATAATAATTTTTATATATTTAAAATTATTTCTATTTTGTGCTTAATGTCATCGTTCAAGTTTGACACTCATAATCATCTTGTTACAACTACTATAGCTATACAAAAAAATTTCCGACGATATTTTTCTACTGATAAGGAATTCAACTAATATGCTAATGAAGATATTACTACAGAGATTGAGAATGGAGATAGCTCTTCTGGTATTCATTTAGAATTGCAAGAAAATCTTTTACTAATATGGAGGCGTTATGGATAGTATCAGAGATAAAATATTGAGAAATATTATCATGTGCGAGTGACTTTGCTTATTATTTTATGGTGGATAATCAACATATAGTAATTGGTGGAATATACTTCTAATTTATACAGAATGATGTATTTTGATTATTTAAATCATCATATAAACAATAAGTAATTATACTAGATAATAATATATGTTTTGGTTTAACTATATATGTTATATTGATTTAAATCTTTAATATATATGCATACTTTATGTTTTATATTTTAATTAAATATAACAAAAAGTATTAAAAGTCTCTTACGACAAATATTTAAGTTTATTTTTCTCTTTAAAATAATTGTAAGTCATTGGTACTATCTTTTTTGGTAATGTGACACTTAAAAGTACTTATTAGAAAAATCGGCCAAACACAATATATTTACCAAATGTAGCAAAAAGTACTTAAATGAATTGGCTAACATAAACTGCATTTTTCATCAAAAGTACTTTTGGATAAAGCACTTCTAAAGAAAAGTACTTTTCAAAATAAGCAGTTTTCGGCAGCTTGGCCAAACGGGCTCTGAAGTTCTTTATCCAACCCAAAAGAATTTAAAAAAAAAAAACCTTTTACAGCTTGTTTGGATGATTGTTACCTATTATATTGTATCATATTGTTACTTTACGATGTTTGTTTTAATTCTTACTTAAATTTTATTGTATCATGTCATTAAATATGTTGTTACGTAACGACGAAATGTGTCACTTTATGTAACGACCATTTTGGTGTGGTCGCGTCGTTACCTTGTCTTTTTCTCTCATCTCACCCTCGATTATTATTAAATAATT
This sequence comes from Nicotiana paniculata, assembly GCA_005239505.1. Taxonomy (NCBI): domain Eukaryota; kingdom Viridiplantae; phylum Streptophyta; class Magnoliopsida; order Solanales; family Solanaceae; genus Nicotiana; species Nicotiana paniculata. The sequence continues at coordinate 120,790 of ML317433.1, forward strand.
TTATTTTATCATTTAAAATACCTTTTTATATAACAATTTCACCTGCTATCATATTTTTCTTTATAATATTGCAAGTTTATTCTTCATATTGCTGATGTATGATATCATGAAACAACGACAAACGGTAAAATCTAGTCAAACATTGTATTCATCAAACGATACAGTATATGATAATACAATACGATACGATATATTATGAGATGATATGTAACAACGATCCAAACCAACTGTTAGTAACTTTTTAAAACATAAGGACGCAACTTTGAAAAACTTTATCAGAACTTTCAACAAAGTTTTCACAAACAATCGGCCATTAAACGCAACATGACATGATTTAGACAACATATTTGGGATTTGCCAACAAATTCAAGAACAGAGTTGACTCAACAACCTCAAAAATTTATCTTTTTAGGTTCGGACAAGAATTTGGTGAGAAACGTGTGCTTTGTACCAATAAAAGGCAAGGTCAAATCATATATAAAGGGTCATATTAGCTGTGACCATTTAAAAGCTCAAAAAATTAAAAAAAGATGTGGGTATGGTAGAACAAATACGTTAAGCTTCCCAATCCCATGCAATGATGGTAATCAACAATTCTTTTATATTTTTTTCTCGTACAATTAGTCCTAAGACCATCTCCAACTCAATACCATATTTGGTACAAAACACCATTTTAGCATAAGATTTAGTGTTTTTTTGCTTCAACCCAACACCATTTCTTACACCATTTTGGTGTGTGAATAGTGTTACACCAAATATGGTATAATACTAGTCATCAATACCATTACTATTCACCATTATTTTAATATTATCTTTTATCATATAATACTTTTAATTTAACATATTATAATTTTATAATTAATTATAGTATTTATGTAATATCTTTATAATATTAATTTTTTTATATTTTAATTTGGGTGTATAATTTTTATAAATTAATTTTTGTATATTTGATTTTTATATAAAATTGTAAGTTAATTTTATTATAAATTATAATTGTATAAAAAATATATATATAAACATAAAAAAATGAAAAGTAAAAAACTAAAATATAATATATTGTTAATAAATAAAACAATTTTTATTGATAATCATAAAAATAAATATTTAATACAATAGCGACTGGCATAGATTAAATTGAAAATACATTAAATAACATAATGGGATGAAAAAATTACAACAACAATCTAGTACTCTGGAAGGCCGCTTCCAGATCCACCAATATCATTAAAATATTGAATGTATGAGGCAGAGGATTGTTGTGGTTGTGACTGTTGAAATGTAACGATCCGAACGGTTGTTTTGAGAGTTATAGTCCCGTTTTCTCCATTTCTGCTTCTTTAGGTATTGCTCAGCTTTATTATGTGCATCGGGTTGGTTGGTTCGGGTCTAGAGTGGTTTTGGAGTGGAATGAGACACATTAGTCTCTTATTTAGAAGTTTAAGTTGGAAAAGTCAACCGGATGTTGACTTATGAGTAAATGATCTCGGATTGGGAATTTTATGGTTCAGACAGCCCCGTTAGGTAATTTTGGACTTAGGAGCGTGTTCGGAATGTAATTTGGAGGTCTGTGATCGAATTAGGCTTGAATTGGTGAAATTGAAAATTTGGTGATTTCTGGTCGGTAGTGAAAAATTAGATATCGGGGTTGGAATAAAATTCCGGAATTTGGAGTATGCTCGTATAGTCATTTGTGGCGTGTGCGCAAAATTCGGGCATGATTTGATTGGTTTTAGCGTCATTTGCGGAACTGGGAAGTTTATAAGTTCTTAGGCTTGAAATTCGAGGGTAATTTGGTATTTTGGTGTTGTTTTGGGTGATTTGAAGGTTTGACTAAATTTGAATGATGTTGCGCGGTATGTTGGTATGTTTGGTTGAGGTCCCAAGGTCCTCGGGGGTGTTTCGGATAGATAACGGATGGGTTTGGTTGTCGAAAAGACTGTTGATGTTGCTGGTGTTGGATTTCTGGTATAGGAAGTGTGGACCGCACAAAATTGGTGCGGACCACAGAGGCATTATGCGGTCGAGGTCGCGGAAGAGAGAAGGCGACCGTGATGGATTTGTGCGGACCACGGAAGGTATGGTTGCGGCCGCGATGGAATTATGCCGACCGCGGTGAAGGTTTAGAGGGTGCACTATAAATACGGGAATTAGGGCTTTATTTCACATTTTGGACCTAGGGAGCTCGGTTGGTGACGATTTTTCGAGGATTTTAAAAAACATTCATTGGGGTAAGTGATTCTAACTCGAATTTGGTTAATATACATGAATATATCACTGATTTCAACATTTGATTAGTGCTTCGAGGTGGATATTTGGGAAAAATTATAGAAACTTCATAAAATGAATTTTTGGAATTTGAAGTCTAGTTTTTGTAATGACTGCCTAAAGTTTGGACATGAGTCAATGGATTCTTGGTATAACACAAAGTGTTAAGAGGAGCAGGAGATAAAGGAAGGGGAAAGACCAAAGGGACAAAGAAGAAGGAAAAAGAAACAAGGCAAAACTGTTAAACAAGCTTGGTTTGTAAAGCAGTCCCAAGTGAATACAAAACCAGATCCTCAGGAAAGAATAGTGTTTCAAGAGAAATCTACACATGACAACGTTTGCTTGGAGAAGGGGAGTGGAAGTAAAGAAAATGCACAACAACTTGCTTATGTGCCATGTCCAGAAAGAGAAGGAAATACAAGTGAGAATGATTGAAGTAATGTTGTTATGGAAAAACATATTGACAAAGGTAAAACAATTGTTGTGATTAAGGGTGATGGAAGAAGTGGCCAACGAATTGATCCAGGGCCACCAGATCCCCTAATTTCCAAATGATTATTGTTACTTGGAATATTAGGGGGCTAAATTAAGGCCATAAGCAGAAAGAGATCAAAACTTTTCTTGCTACGAATAAAGTAGATATTATGGGATGTATAGAAACTAGAGTTAAGGAGCATAAAGCTATGAAAATTCAAAAAACGATTGCCAAGGGATGGAATGTGTGCTGCAACTATTCATATGCTGGGAATGGGAGAATTTGGTTACTCTGGAGAGATCATATTCAAGTACAAGTTACCCATATGAAAAATCAGTTCATCCATTGTTGTGTATACTAGCACTCAATTTAAAGTTCAGCTTAGTGTCATCTATGCTCAAAATGATGGTCACAAAAGGGAGCACTTATGGAGGGAGCTTAGTGTAACGACCCGGCCGGTCATTCCGAGAGTTTAGCCCCGTTTCTCCCGTTTATGCTTCATTAAGTTGTGTTATATTTGTTGGCTCGGGTTTGGAGAAACTTTTGGAAAGAAAATGAGACACTTAGTCTCTTAAAATGGCTTAATAGTTGGAAAAGTCAACTGGAGTTGGCTTATTGGTAAACAACCTCGGAATGTGGATTTTATGGTTCAGATAGCTTTGTTAGGTGATTTGGGACTTAGGAGTATGTTTGGATTGTGGATTTGATGTCCGGTGTAGAATTAGGCTTGAATTGGTGAAAATTAGTTTCGCGATTTACGGTCGGCAGTGTAAAGTAGGCTATCAGGGTCGGAATGGTATTCCGAAAGTTGGAGCAGGTTCATAATGCCATTTTGGATATGTATGCAAATTTTCAGGTCAATCAGATGTGTTTTGGATGGTTTCGGCTTCTTTGGTGATATTTAGAAATTTCAAAGTTCATAGGCTTGAATTTGATGTGATTTTTGTGTTTTTGCGTTACTTTTGGTGTTTCGAAGGCTCGACTAAGTTTGAATAAGGTTATGGGATGTATTGGTATGTTTGGTTGAGGTCCCGAGGGCCTTGGGTGTATTTCGGATGCTCAAACGGGCACTTTTGGTCCTTGGGAGATTGTTGGTTTTCTGGTATTTTAGCAGCAGTGGATTGTTCACTGCGATCACGTGGATTTATCCGCGATCACAGAGTAAAATATTGATGCAGGCAGATTTGTTCTATGCGATCGCGTAATAAGGTCTACGATATTGGGCAGCCTTGAGCAGTGTGGTCGCGTGGCTCCTTGTGCGATCGCATAGGTGTTCTGAGGCGCGTGTGTGGGATGGATGTTTGAGCTATGCAAACGCGTGTGTTGGTATGCAAACATGTAGAGTGGGCTGGACTGTGCATTGCGATCGCGTTGCTGGAGTCGCGATTGCACTGAAGGAAATTATAGTGCTGGGCAGAATGTTTTAAATAACCCTTTCCTACGAATGTTTGTCTATTTTCCCCCATTGTTGAGCGGGTTTGGATCTCTTTGAGAGGGTTTGAAGAGGAAATCGAAGGGAATCACTTGGAGGTAATATTTTCGACTTCATAACTCGATTCTATGTCGTTTTCTAAGTAATTAAACCGAAAATTTGTTGGATTTAAACCCAAAATTAGGGAGGTTAGGTGCATGAGAATTGGAAATTTCTTTTGAGGATTTGAGTGGGCAATTGTGGTCCGATTCTGGTGTTATTGGTATTTATAGAGTCGTGGGAGGATGAGTATTCTTGTGATGTACATTTTATAGAATTTCGAGACGTGGGCCCGGGGCTCGGGTTTGGCCAAATTTTGAGAATTGTGTCTAAATTGATAGTTTTCGATTGGTTTGTTCCTTTAGCGTATATTTTGACATTAATCTGGTTTTGGTTAGATTCGGAGCATTTGGGAGCCAATTCGAGGGGCAAGAGCATCGCGGAGTAGCTTTTGGGCTGTTTTGAGGTAAGTAAAGATTGGAACTCTAAACCTAAGGGTATGACACCCCGATATTGATATTGTTTTGGTAAATGAGGTGACACACATGCTAGGTGACGAGCGTGTGGGCGTGCACCAATACGGATTGTGACCTGGTCCGTCCCGTAGCGACTATTAAGCCGCATATTCGATTTGAAACCTTACGACATCCCGTGTCTTAGAAATTTATACTACTTATGGGCTGTGAGCCATGCTTGGGGCCTTGCGCCGACCTGTTTAGACCCTCAGGGGTATTTTTACACTATCCTGATAGAGCATCTGTGAACTCAGTCATGTTTACCACTTGTTGTTATTTTCACTGTTATCACACTGTTTTGAAACTCTAAGAAGTATTTTGGGATGAGTCCCGTGAGTTGAGATGAATTGCCCGAGGGGCTTGCGAGGATGACTAAGTGAGGCCTAGCGCCGAGTATGTGAGGATAGTTATGGATCGGGCTGCACGCCGCATCAATATATTTGTTATATATTACATATGGATCGGGTTGCACACCACAACAATATATGTATATTATATATGGATCGGGCTGCAAGCCGCAGCAATATATATGTATTATATGGATCGGGCTGCAAGCTGCAACAATATACATAATATATGGGCCGGGCTGCACGTCGCAGCAATATACATTATATATGGGTCGGGCTGCACACCGCAGCAATATACATTATATATGGATAGGGCTGCACGCCGCATCAATATATATATTGGATCGGGCTGCACGCCGCATCAATATAGCGTTTGGGCTGAAGGAGCCCCTCCAGGAGTCTGTACACCCCAGTGAGCGCAGTCGACTATTATATGGATCGGGCTGCACGCCGCGACGTATGTTATATGGATGGGGCTGCACGCCACAACGTATGTTATATGGATAGGGCTGCACGCCGGAACGTACTTTATATGGATCGGGCTTCGCGCCGCAGCAGTACATATATATATATATATATATATATATATATATATATATATGCGTATTGGATCGATTTGCACGCCGCAACAGTTGTTATATTGTACCTGATGAGTGAGAGTGCTGAGTGTGAGCATTGATTTATGAGAGTAGAGTCACGAGTGACTAAGAGGCTTGCCCCAGAGGCTTTATTGTGAGCGACACTGTGCCCGAGTGGCGGATATTATTATGAAACTACTATTTTCACTATTCTTTACACTGAGCCTCTTTGATAAATGTTGACTAATGTTTCATACAAGTTTAAAAAGGGCAAACTGGAGTTTTGTAAAATCTTTGGTAAATGTGGACTCTTGACTTGATCTATTACCTTTACTGATACTTATTTTATGAAACTATAAAGTTTAAACGCTCGTCATTGCACTCATATTTTTAGATTCTTTGGTTACTTACTGAGTTCGCGTACTCACGTTACTCCCTGCACCTTGTGTGCAGATTCATGTACTGGGGCCGAGTGATAGCTGAGCTACCCCATTTGCAGCATTGTTCGGAGATTGCAAGGTAGCTGCTCGGCGTCCGCAGCGTACTCTTTCTCTTTCCTACTCAGTCATTTTACTTTACTTCCCAGACTTGTTGTAGTAGAGGATTTGTATTAGACTGTATCACTTCTTAGATGCTCATGACGGTTGAGTCCAGATGTTGGGACTGTGCTTAGATGTTCTAATAATTTTTATTGTTTTTGAAATGCTTCAGAAACATAATTATTATGAAAATTCGGATATTTGATGTATTAAATGGAAAATCATTTCATTATTTTCAGTAAATTGGTTAGCCTAGTATCACGATAGGCGCCATCACGGCCATTTGTGATTTGGGGTCGTGACAAGTTGGTATCAGAGCGCTAGGTTACATAGGATTCAATGGTCATGAGCAGGTTTAGTAGAGTCTTGCAGATCGGTACGGAGACGTCTATACTTACATTGAGGCTGCAGAACCCTTAGAAAAAAATCTCACAATCTTGAATTCCCTGCAGAACCATTTATTCAGCCAAAAACATAACTATTTGAATTCCTTTCATGTATTCGAATGCGCACGTGAGCGCTCGGTATAAAATGTGCATTGACGGCTTGTGACTTCCATGGATGAGATGTGATTTTAGCATGTTGATAATGGGAAAATCTGGAGGACATGAGGCCGGATTCTGCATGTGGCTTGAGTGCTGAGATTTTGTTGTGTGAGCACATGTATTTGGGGACTTATATGTCCGTTGATGTCCTTAATTGACGAGACTTTGTGGGTGGATGCGCATGTGGTGAGTGTGATTTCATGGTTATATGTATTCAGACTGTGAATTGTGACAAAAGGATTGGATGGGAATGTGGCAAGAACTATTGAGTGTTTGATTTCTGTCTCGATTTGGTATATGGCTTCGAGTTATGAGTGTATTGGAAGACCTCTCATGTTGTTTAGTTGTGGAGCGAATCGGATCTTTCTGTTGGGTTATGAGTTCCTGGTGATGTCTTTTGGGCTAATCATTTCCACAGTAGAGTTCGTGTATTTGATTAACAGTGTATTCCAGCCGTATTGGCAATCATTTGTTATTGTATTCATTGATGGCATCCTGGCATATACGCGTATCCAGGGTAGAATACTCAGTATATGAGGAGGCAGTGTCCTCATCTTCTTGGAGGTCCATCTTTAGCTGAGGAGCCAGCCTTCGACTTCAGCTCCAGTTACTTCACCACCCACCCAGGCAGCCAGGGGTGGTAGCCAGTCAGCTAGAGGCCGCCCTAGAGGGGGGAGGGGGTCGAGCAGGTGGAGGTCAGGCCCGTACGTATGCCTCCAGCCATGCCAGATGCTATGGACTCTAATTGAGTGATCGCAGGTATTGTCTCAGTCTGTTGCCGAGATGATTTGGCTTTATTTGACCCTGGTTCTACATAATCCTATGTTCCATCATATTTTGCCAATTTTCTGGATATGCCCCGTGAGTCTTTAGTTACATCTATTCATGTGTCGACTCCGGTGGGCGATACTGTTGTTGTGGACCGTGTGTATCGGCCGTGTGTTATATCTATTGGGGTTCTAGAGACCCGAGTGGACCTACTGTTACTCAGCATGGTCGATTTTGATGTGATATTGGGCATGTATTAGGTATCTCCGTGTCATGTTGTTCTTGATTGTCACGCTAAGATCGTGACCTTAGCTATGCCAAGATGTCCGAGGGTTGAGTGGAGAGGTTCTCCTGAGTATGTGCCTAGCAGGGTGATTTCCTACCATAAGGCTCAGCGTATGGTTGAGAAGGGGTGTTTATCGTACCTGGCTTTTGTGAGGGATGTTAGTGGTGAGACTCCCGCTATTGATTCGGTTCCTGTGGTGCGTGACTTTCTGGACGTGTTTCCTGCAGACCTGCCAGGCATGCCACTTGACAGGGACATTGATTTTGGTATTGACCTGGTGCCAGGCACTCAGCCTATTTCTATTCCACCTTATCGTATGGCACCAATGGAACTAAAGAAATTAAAGGATCAGCTTAAGGAACTCCTAGATAAGGGGTTCATTCAGCCTAGTGTGTCACCTTGGGGTGCACCAATGTTGTTTGTGAAGAAGAAGGATGGTTCTATGCTCATGTGTATTGATTATCGGCAGCTGAACAGGGTTACGGTGAAGAATCGGTATCCCTTGCCTCGTATAGATGACTTGTTTGATCAGTTGCAGGATGCCAGGGTATTTTCTAGGATTGACTTGCGTTTTGACAATAATCAGTTAAAGATTCTGGGGCCAGACATTCCCAAGAATGCTTGCAGGACTAGATATGGTCATTATGAGTTTCTGATTATGTCATTCGGGCTGACCAATGCCCCAGCAGCCTTTATGCACTTGATGCATAGTGTATTCCGGCCTTATCTGGATTCTTTCGTCATCGTGTTTATTAACGATATATTGGTGTATTCCCAATCTCGGGAGGATCATGAGCAGCATTTGAGAGTTGTGCTTCAGACCTTGAGGGAGAAGAGATTGCATGCAAAATTTTTGAAGTGTTATTTCTGCCATCAACTTCAGGTTCTTATACCGCATATTGTGATGCCTCGAGGGTAGGCATTTTTTGTGTTTATATGCAGAAGGGTGTAGTGATTGCGTGATAGTTATGATCTTCGGAAGTGTAGAGAGAGATATCAGTTTGAGACTAAGCCGATAGGGGTATCTCTTGCGGGTTGTCCTGGGGTGTGTGATCCTTATGTTGTTCGGTAGTAAGTTCTCTTCTACCAGTAAATGATATATGTTGTAATTGAGTTTAGATCGCTTGTGGAAGTTGGCATGACTATTACAATGGTGAATACGAGATTTGCAGATGACTTGAGTTGTTAGACGGGTTGTGTTATTATGGGATTGTGAGTTATTATTTGTCTTGATCGTTGGCTTTGAGCCAAGTGGGGGAGTCTGTTAATGAGAAGTTGATTGCATGATTATGTGCTGTATTGGTTTCAGTTCGAGGTATATTGGTGGATCAGTTATGACGTGCAGAGGTGGAGTCTAGGAATGACTCGAGTAATAGAAATTCTTCGACACAGGTCGTACTGTACTCTATTGGGTAAATGGGTTCTATTAAATGATTGAGTATTAGGGATGTGCTATGTATTCGAGCGGTGGAATTGAGATCAAATATAGTAATTCGTGCGCTTCATGGACTTCTAGACTGAGAGTTCTCATAAACAGATTATTTTGTGGTAGTTAACTGTGAAGATGCGAGCAAAGCTAGTTGGATTTTAGTATGTACCATGATTCAGCCATTGTGAACTTTTCGACAAGTTATCTATCTGTTGTGGGTGACCAGAGTTGATTCAAGTTATTGGTAGGCCCGTATGAGTGTGTGTTCTGCACTGGGTCAGAATTGCGGACTCTGAATTTCTATTATTGAGGAATGTGCCATTGATTGTGATTGAGTTTATTCATGTTCTGGAGTGATCTATGAGTTACCCTTTGATGTTGCGGGGAGTGGTGATTATTGGTTATATGCATATATGGTGCGGTTCTAATTATGCTTTATAGATATATTTGAGAAACGTAAGTAATTGGGTATTGCGAGATTGAGACGTGTTGGTTATGTACCTTCTGATTCTTGTGGCATGGTATCGTCCGGTTTCCCCATGGTTATGGAAATGCACTTTGAGTACTTGATGTCGAATTTTGAATGGTTATTGATTTTGGGCAAGGTGGCTTAAAATATTTCATGTGGACCAGCATTTGGATGAGATCGCGTAGTGTAGCGGAGTTATGTAGAGGTATGACCTTTGGTATTGGATCAGTGTGTCTTGATTTATACGATGTGTGCCAGGATTTTATCATGATGTTGTGATGGTAATTGTTAATGGCAGGATATTCCTCTCGTATGTGAATCTTTTATATAATTTGATTACATTGGGATGTTGCTATTAAGTGCATGAGTTGCACAGGTTCTGTCTTCGAATTTTATCGATGTGTCATGTCATCAGAGTGGTCGTGTTGGACGAGAAGAGGTCATTGGACCTAGAATGAATATTGTCAGAATTGTGTACAGCATAGTTGGAAGGATAAATATCGGGAGTCGGCCTAAAAATATGCTATATTTCCTGGTTGGGTAAGGGGAGCTTCAGGTTTGACTGATCGGGCGAATGTTTTATATTTTCTACGTGTTTCTTTCATCATCGACAATATATGAAAGTGTTAGAGCGAGGAATTTCTTGATAAGAGGTTATGTACCGGTATTGGGTTGTTCTGAGTAGTTATTGTGGTTATGAGTTATCGCTATGAGTGTTTGAGTCATGCGGTGTATTATGTGATTTCATCTTGGGTTACGGATATGGCTTGATACAGCGTGTTCAGACCAGTTCAGTTTATAGTTGTGGAAATTTGATCTTGTAAATTATTTCAGAGGTGGGAATTTGGTTCTAAGGTTTATGGTTCAGTATTGGATTTTGAAATTTCAATTGTGTTGTGCTATTGGACCTATATGGGACAGGGTGATGTGGGATCACCCCCGAGTGTGGCACGGTAGGCTACGCGGCAGTCCGATAGTGTTGGAGAACAACTCTTGGCATGTTCGAGGACGAACATATATTTATGTGGGGGAGGATGTAACGAATCGGCCGGTTGTTTCGAGAGTTTATCCCCGTTTCCCCCGTTTCTGCTTCATTATGTTGTGTTAGATTGGTTGGCTCGGGTTCGGAGCAACTTTTGGAAAGAAATAAGACATTTAGTCTCTTAAAATGGCTTAATAGTTGGAAAAGTCAACTGGGAGTTGACTTATTGGTAAATGACTTCGGAATGTGAAATTTGTGGTTCAGATAGCTTCCTTAGGTGATTTGGGACTTAAGAGTATGTTCGGATTATGGTTCTGATGTCCGGTGTAGAATTAGGCTTGAATTGGCAAAAGTTAGTTTTGGCGATTTTTGATCGGCAGTGGAAAGTAGGCTATCGGGGTCGGAATAGAATTACGGAAGTTGAGGCAGGTTCTTAATGTCATTTTGGATATGTGTGCAAATTTTCAGGTCAATCGGATGTGTTTTGGATGGTTTCAGCATCTTTGGTGAAATTTAGAAATTTCAAAGTTCATAGGCTTGAATTTGATGTGATTTTGGTGTTTTTGTGTTGTTTTTAGTGTTTCGAAGGCTCGACTAAGTTTGAATAAGGTTATGGGATGTGTTGGTATGTTTGGTTGAGGTCCCGAGGACCTCCGGTGTATTTCAGATGCTCAAACGGGCACTTTTGGTCCTTGGGAGATTGCTGGTTTTCTGGTGTTTTAGCAGCAGTGGATTGTTCACTGCAATCGCGTGGATTCATCCGCGATCGCGTAGAGTAAAACATTGAGGCAGGAAGATTTTTTCTATACGATCGCTTAATAAGGTCTGTGATCGCATAAGTTAGGTAGCCTTGAGCAGTGCGGTTGTATTGGTAAAAAAGAGTTTCACACGTAAGCCAGCTTTTGACAACTCATTCAGTCACGTGGACACAAGAAAACGCGACAGCTGGATGTGATTCTTTGAAGAGGTACGAAACAAAGAGGCAGGATTCAGTAAACCCTCGAGCTTATCAGCCACGGGAAACTCAACCTGATCAAAACAGGAGAGAGTCACGGTCAGAATGAATCTAGACAAAGCTACGGGCAGATTCAAAGACCCACAATTGATTTCTCGAACGTTATGTAACCGTACCCCAATTACCGTTATCTTTTGTAACGCCTCATTAATGTCATAATTAGTCATTAATGAGAAACCATAGCAAGAGTTGTACGTTATAGGAATCTCCTATATAAAGGAGGGGAATACAACTTGTAAAGGCATCTGATTCTCGAATATAATTGACTTCGCTTTTCTATATTTCAGCAATATTTCCTGTTATTCATTTTTTTCTATTTCCTTGATTATCAATAACCCGTGTTCATCTTAAAAATAAGCTTTAGTAAAATGGTCTAATTCTTTGGTTAAGCAAATTGGTTCCGTTACCGGGAATCTGATAATCTTTGTTTGCTTTTCAAGTAATATCCTCTGAACTATGTCAAACTCAAGTGACAACAACCAGCAAAGGAGTGGAACCCCAGTTCCATCGCCTTCAGGAACCCCACGTGGTTCAAGGGAACAATCCCCATAAAGATCTAATAACAACAATGGTGATAATGATCAAACTGTGAAACAAGATCGTGTAAAGCAAATGATTGCAGAGTATGTGAGCCAAGCTTTGCAAGAATTTGCGAGAGGATTATCGGCAGCGTTACCTACACCGCGGACGCCACCCTCCAATANTACCACCTATCATCAAAGGCATTGATGTTGATAGATATTCTGAACAACCTTGGAAGCCAAGTGCGGAACCCTTGCCTATACCCAAGAAGTTTAAAATGCTTGACGTTCCCAAATATGATGGAATAACTGACCCACGTGACCATGTGACTGCTTTCACTACTGAGTTAAAAGGCAACGACTTAACAAAACAAGAGATTGAATCAGTCCTTGTCAAAAAATTTGGGGAAACACTTACCAAAGGGGCCCTAACCTGGTATTCTCTTCTCCCTGAAAATTCTATATGAGGAACAGACAGGATCCCCCAAAGCCTCATTCTCCAAAACGAACCGTCAACGTGATACACGAAGGTGAAGAAGTAAATGGAGTGATCTGCAAAACAACCAAAAAGTTCAAAACTACACATGGGAAACGGGCAATGAAAATATTGAAGAAGACAATATAACATTCGCTGATGCAGATATCGGTGTATTAATGCTTCCGCACAACGATGCTCTAGTAATATCTTTACTTATCCACGAAACTAACATAAAAAGAGTGTTGATTGATCCAGGCAGTTCAGTCAACATCATTTTTCTAAGAGTCATGGAAGAAATGCTACTGGGGAATCAAGTAATCCCAAAGGAACGAGCCATATCAGGGTTTGATAACTCTACGGTTATAACAAAAAGAGAAATTGAGCGTAACACTTATGCTGAGGGGGTGATCAAAAGTACCAGGTTCCAAGTCATCGATACTGACATGGCTTATAACGTGATCGTGGGAAGGCCATGGATCCATGACATGAAAGCGATATCCTCCACGTTGCATCAGGTAATTAAAGTCCCATCTGAATTGGGGATTCAGCAAATCAAAGGCGATCAACAGACCGCAAGAAATATAAAATCTGTGGTACACTACAATAGAAAATAGAGGTAGAAGAATTACGAGATAAGGGAATCTCCCAAGGAGGTAGCGCCACCCAAACATGCATGGAAGAAATTACCACCCAAATAGGTACGAAAGGTATTATTGCTGAAACATGTACGAAAGAAAATACTTACGAGAAGGAGAACCAAGATGTACTATACCACACAGATGCAGATTCCAGACCAGACGTTATTCGTGAACCGAACCGGAGGAAGATGAGCACATCAAAACAACTACGGAGGAGCTCGAAGCTGTTCCATTATCTGAACAAAAGCCTGAGCAGAAAGTGTATATAGGCACGAAGCTAGGCCCTGCTCGAAGAGGTAAGTTAATTGATTATTTAAAAGCTAATGCAGACTGCTTTGCGTGGTCCCACTCAGATATGACAGGCATCCTACCAGAAGTGATGACTCATAAACTAAATGAAGATCTATCCTTCGTACCTGTTAAATAGAAGAAAAGAAAGCAAGGACCATTCAAGAACCAAGTGATCGATGAAGAGGTACAGAAACTTTTGAAGATTGGTTCGATACGATAGGTAACATACCCTAACTGGCTAGCAAACACCACGGTAGTACCTAAAAAGAATGGCAAGTGGAGAGTATGCGTAGATTATACTGACTTAAATAAAGCATGCCCCAAAGATTCAATCCTATTGCCACATATAGATCAAACGATTGATGCCACAGCAGGTCATAAATTATTGAGCTTCTTAGATGCATATTTTGGATATAATCAGATTAAAATGAATCCCTTAGATGAGGAAAAAAGTTCATTCATTACGAACATGGGGACTTACTGTTATAAAGTTATGCCTTTTGGCGTAAAAATTGCTGGAGCCACCTATAAAAGGTTAGTGACTAAAATGTTCCAAGAACATCTTGGAAAGACGATGGAAGTCTATATTGATGATATGTTGGTAAAATCAACACAAGCACAAGACCATTTCCAGCATCTCTCTACTGCTTTTGATATTTTACGCAGGTATAATATGAAGCTAAATCCAGAGAAATGCGCTTTTGGAGTGCAATCAGGTAAATTTTTGGGTTTCCTTGTATCGAACAGAGGAATAGAGGTAAATCCCGCTCAAATTAAAGCTATAGAGGAAATACCTGATATTTTAACAAATAAAAATGAAGTTCAAAGACTAATAAGGAGAATAATAGCTTTAGGAAGGTTTATTTCTAAGTCTTCCGAAAAAAGTTTTAAATTCTTCTCAGTTCTCAAAAAGCAGAATCGGTTCGAATGGACTGAAGAATGTCAGCAAGCCCTCAAGAATCTGAAGATTTATCTATCGAGACCACCACTGCTTTCAAAACCAAAAGAAAGGGAGAGATTGTACATCTACCTGGCTGTCTCAGAAATTGCTGTAAGTGCGGTACTGGTAAGAGAAGAAAAAGGTAAACAATCACCTAT
>MDKI01196318.1:0-39247 GCA_005239505.1 Nicotiana paniculata
GGAGGGGTTGTGGTAGGGAGAGGAAGTGGGTGGGTAGTGCGGAAAAACAAAAAACTAGAAAATTTAAAGTACAAAAAAAAAGTAAAATTTAGGTAACTAAGTAAATTTCTAGATAAGTTGGGTTGAGATCCTTTTGTTGTAGGTGAATTTTATGGGTTGTATTTGGGCTGCTTAATGAGTCAGAATAGGCTATAAAAAATAATTGGTTAACTTGGACTCAGCCCAAATAGACTCACGAGCTAAAATGTTTGTAGCCTAACCCATTAATCTCTGAACGGGTTGGGCGGGTTGAATGTGTTTGAGCTCAAAATACCACCCCTAATATATATATATATATATATATGTCCTTATTTCTCCTTCTTTCTGACACTAGATCGCAGCTTTATTTGTGATTTCATTACAATATAGGGAAAAGGAAAAGCATTTTGTGCTGGAGGAGATGTTGTTCGAGTGATACAATCCATGCTACGAGGTAATAACATAATTAAAGCTCTTTTTTAATTCTTTTATTTGGTGTGTTGATCATTTATTTTACTTAAAATAAACCTTCATAAATGCCTCTATTCTAATTTAGTATTTATCCTCCTCCGTAATTCAGTGAAAAAATATATATTTTCATTTCTATATAATTTTAGTTTCTTGAATCTTAGAAAAATCTATTTTTTGATGTAATAAGTATCTCATAAAAAATATGTATACATACGTCCATTTTTATGTTTTAAATAACTTGAATTTCATATTTGATTTTTTGAATCTACAAATACCCCTCCTCCTGATTTCATATTTTTTAACATTAAACGTACATGTTATTTTATTTTTCAAGCATAAAGAATTAATTTCGTATTTTGCTCATTTGTCAGGTGACTACCGTTCTGTTCTGGACTTTTACAGAATGCAGCTAACATTGGATTATTTGGTGGCAACATACAAAAAACCAGTGGTGAGCTTTGTTAATATCATAGAAAATTTAAAAATAAAGGGGTTACTTATTATTTTATTTTGCACTAATTATTTGCATCATAATCCATGTTAAATATGAAGGTTTTCCTCATCAATGGAGCCGTTATGGGAGGAGGAGCTGGACTATCCATGAACGCAAAATTCCGAATCATCACCGAAAATACGGTGCGTTTCGAAGACGTACAACTAATTTTCTTTATAGCCTTTAAATTACTTGGTTATCCAATTTTATGTTTTAGCCAAATATTAAGAGCATCTGCCTTTACTATATTTTCGTTCCTATACAATATTTAAATTTATTTACTAAAATTGTTATAATTTTGTATATCACCCGCCCTAAACAAGGACTATTTACAATTTATATACAATCTATTATTAGTGTCTTAAATTAGGGGATTCAATTACACCATTTTCCTTTTTTTCTCTCCTCTCCTCTTTCCCTATTCTCTATCGTCACTCTCCATATAAAATTCATTATTAATGCCTTAAATTATGGGATTTAGTTACACTTTTTTCTTTCTTTTTTTCTCTCCTCTCCTCTTTCCAGTAGTGTCTTAACTGTAGTATAGTAATTCCAATAATTTCGAACCACAATAACGTAAAATAGTTCAAGACATTGGGAACCAAATCTTATTAAACTAATTTAATAGCTTGAACCAGAAAGTAACGCAAACCAAAGCAATAGAGACACTAACGATAGACAACACCTAAACCGGACAAGTTGAATGCAAAATATTCAAATTTGATACGAATTTGATACATCTACAGCAACGTACAAACTAAAAATAAATTTTATACAACTAATTTTATGGTATACAAACTTATTTATAACTTTCATACATTATTTTTACTCAATTAAAAATAATTGTAATATCATACAACTTAAATACGATTTTCATACAAATTTTATACAAATATGTCTTTTGTGTTTATGTTGTATATGATTTATTATATATTTTGTATATGGTGTGTTCTTCGTCTCTGAAATTCCAATCAAAATTTCCTGTCTTAATATAATTTTGATACATATCAACAACTTTATATAAAAAGAAAGTATTTATAACTTAAATACAAATTTCATACAACAATTCATACATTATATAATTATTTTTCAACTTTCATACAACATTCAAATAAAAAAAATATGACTACAACAGAATACAACTGAAGTATAATTTACATACAATTATAATACAATTTAATATATCTTCGAGTTTCAATCAGAAAATTCATCCAAAATCAACTCTAATCTTCACCAAACACCCTAAAAATTGAGATATAAACTCCAAAGAATATTCTCGACAGTTTGCAACAACGCCCAATCAAAATAAATAATAATTTAAAAAAATTCAATTTAAGATCAAAGTTTCGAAGCTTTTGATGGCTTTCAATGGCTGGCGGGGCAACAGACAATGACGAGTTCAATAGTGACAAGCACCTAGATCAAATCTATTATAAAATTCTCTGAAAAGAAAAATAAAAAGGAGATGAAAAACGAGAAGAGAATCATAAAAATCCAAAGAAGGAGAAGTCGGGAAGAAAAAAGAAAATAGAGAGAGAGATCTGTGAAAGCAGTAGATTTGTGGAATTTGATTTCTACTTTAAAATGCTATAATCAAGAATACTCATTTAAAAATTATTTGTATATAATTGTTAAATTGTATATCAACTTGTAATTAAGTTAAAACATAAACAATAAGGGTAAATATATTTCTAGTGTAATACATATAGGTAAAAAATTCAAAAAGGATACATGCAAAGTTTGTTAGAAAGATGACCATGTAGGTATTAGAATGGGCTTCTTACGCATATATACAACCTAAAACTAACAGTTTACAGTGATTATAGGCCCAATAAAGTCTTATATTTAGAATAGCCAAAATATGTTTACATTAGGGTCCGTTTGGCCAACAAAAGATTTTCAAAAAAGGAGGAATTGCATGCTACTGTTCTCTCGGCGCATGTTAAGTAAGGGTTACTAACGTGCGACTAAGCAGTAATGGAAAGGAAGAAGAAGCAAGCAGCACCACCGCCGGCCTCGCTTAAGAAGCCGGTACCGAAAATTAGACAAATAACACCAGCATCTGGCATTCCCCATGTCTTAGCACCGATTCAATTTGGTCATTGGATTCCTGGAATGGGGAGTGCCCCTACAATTTTACAAGCAGGTCCTTCTATAGAAAATGCAGAAACCACGCCGGAAGAAGCAGGATCTATACATACAACAAGGAAATTAACGATTTCTGCAACATCAAGTGAAATTAAGCCAACTATGGCTGAGGTTGTCAAAGGAAACAGAGAACAGAACAGAGGGCTTCGGCTGAGCTACTACCCGCCGGTGATGAAGGATGGGCTTAAGATCGTGAAGCTAAATCCTCAAGAAATAGCTGAGCAAAACAGGAGATGGAGTTCAGCCTTAATTGGGTATGTAATTGGTGGAAACCCTACCTTTAAGGAAATGTTGAGGTTTGTCTATGGTATGTGGAATTATGTGAGTACACCTCAAGTATATTTGCATAGCAATGGTTACTTAACTTCAAATTTGAAAATGATGAAGATAAGGAAACAATTCTGCAGCAAGGACCTTATACATTTGATTACAGACCATTTGTACTGAAACAATGGGATCCGAAATTTCAAATGAGCAAGGAACCAACTCAGATTGTTCAAATGTGGGTGATGTTTCCTAATCTCCCAATTCAGTTTTGGGCTCCTGAAAACCTGGGAAGGATAGCTAGCTGCCTAGGGAAACCTATTTGTACAGACAAGCTCACAACTCAGAAGCAAAGGATTGCATATGCCAGAATACTGATTGAGATGGATATCACAGCCTCTACCAGAGACAATAGCACTTGAACTACCTGATGGGAGACAACATTCATAGACTATTGAATATGAATGGACTCCTAAGTATTGCTAGGATTGCTTGAAGGTAGGACATAATACAGGTGATTGCACAATGCTACTGGACCATGAGATAAAAAAGAGGAAGAAGACTAAGAGGAAGGAGTGGATAGCTAAGACTAATTCTGAGAATGATATCAGAATAGGGAGAAACAAAAATAGCAGACAAAAGTCAATGAGCAACAGCGGCAATCGACACAGGAAGATGAACAAAAGCATACCAAACAGATTGATAGGGGCGAGAGAGTGATGCAAACAGAAACAGGAACCATAGATGAATTGGAATTACTTCGAAGAAACCAATTCAGTGCCCTGAGAATTCAAGAAGAGGTTACCACAAGCAATGTGGTAAGGGGTACCAGTTTGACCAAACAACCTCCGTGATTTTTGGATCATGGAATATTAGGGGGCTTAACAAGCCCTATAAGAAGAAGGAATTTAGGACCTTCTTGCTTACAAATAAAGTAGCTCTATTGGGCTGCCTAGAAACTAAGGTAAAGGCTAGAAGAGCAGAGAAAATAAAGAAGAAAATAGGAGCAGACTGAAAGGTGTACTGTGACTATGCTAGATGCCAAAATGGGAGAATCTGGATATGTTGGAAACCAAATATGGTAGAGGTTGATATACAGACTTCAGGTCCTCAAACAGTTCATTGTAAGGTGAAGGAAAAAGGATCATTATTTGAGTGTTATATAACATATGTCTATGGATATAATACCATTGAAGGAAGGAAAGATATGTGGAGACAATTGAAAGCATTCAACCATATAATGGTAGAACCATGGGGCAGATTCAAAGAAAGGGATAGAGTTATTCCTGGTGTAACAAGAGGGATCCTGGGGACAGAATTTATAGCCTAATTGATTGGGCATTTGGCAATGCTCAATGGTTGAGCCAGTATAGTAGTATAGAAGCTCACTACATGAATCAAGGATGCTCAAACCGCTCTCCTATACTGCTAACTACTACCAGGATTAAACATAATTTGCCAAAACTATTTAGATTACTTAATGTGTTATTGAAGAAAAAGGAAGTCAAAGAAATGGTTGAATCAATATGGGAGTCAACAGTTGAAGGGCATGCAATGTATGCTGTATGCAGAAAGTTGAAGATGATAGAAAAAGCTGTGAAAAAACCGAACCAAGAAATGAATAAGATTGATCATAAACTGGAGGAATTGAAGATAAAGTTGAGAGAGGTTCAAGACTCAATGGTAACAGACTTGTATAATCCAAATCTGATCACAGAAGAGAAAGAAACAATACTGGAAACGAAAAAATGGACTACTATTCAGGAGAGGGTGCTTAGGCAAAAATCTAGAGATGTTTGGATTAAACAAGGAGATTCTAACTCTAAGTTTTTCCATGCTCAATTAAAAGCAAGACAAGCTAGGAACAACGTTGCAACTATATGTACTGATCAGGGAGTACAACTAACTGATCCAAAGCAGGTGAAACGGGAATTTATAGGCTTCTACAAAGGGCTTATGGGAACCAAAGCACATGAGCTTCCATGTGTAGACACACATATTGCTAAGGAAACCTTGCTTAAAGAGAGACCAACAACTATTATTGATTCAACCAGTCACAAAGAAGATGTACTGAAGGCGTTGAAAGAATTGCCTAATGACAAGGCTCCAGAGGTGGATGGATTTAATGCTGAATTCTACAAAGAGTACTGGTATATGATAGGAGATGAGGTAAGTGAGGTTGTGATTCAGTTCTTTGAATCTGGAAAGATGTTGAAGGAAGAAAACCGTACTACTCTCATTCTTGTTCCAAACGTGTCCAACCCTACATATGTGAAGGAGTATAGACCTATTACATGCTGTACAACCATGTATAAGCTGATAGCAAGGATTTTTACTAATAGACTCAAAGCAGTAGCAGATACAATTGTAGGGCAGTCACAATCAGCTTTCATAGCAGGAAGAAGCATCCTTGATAATGTAATCATTGCACATGAGCTTGTGAATGGATACATGAAGAAAGGGGTTTCACCTAGGTGTATGGTAAAGGTAGATTTCAGGAAAGCCTATGACTCGGTTGAATGGGACTTTCTAAAAGCTATTCTGATTGAATTTGGGTTTCCTGGGAAGTTTGTGGGATGAATCATGGAATGTGTGACTACAGTAAGTTATGTAATCCTGATAAATGGGGGAGTTACTCCAAAGTTTAAGGCAAGAAAGGGGTTGAGACAGGGGGACCCCATGTCCCCATATCTGTTTGTTCTGCTTATGGAATACCTAAACAGATCACTCAAACAACTTCAGCATAACCCAGACTTTAACTACCATCCTAGATGTGGCAAGATGAAACTGGTGCACATATGTTTTGCTGATGATTTACTTATATGTTGCAGGACTGATAAGATATCTATCCAGCTAATGATCCAAGCTTTCAATCACTTCTCCAATGTATCTGGATTGAAAGCTAATCTTGACAAGAGCTCACTGTATATTGCTGGAGTTAGTCAAGAATTGAAGCAGCATATTCTAAATGATATGCAGTTTGCATTGGGAGAGCTGCCTTTCAAATATTTGGGAGTACCACTATCATCTAAGAAGATCAGTATTCAGCAATGCATGCCAATTGTAGAGAAAATGATAGATCGAATCAGATGATGGACTACAAAGTTTCTGTCTTATAGTGGAAGGCTACAGCTGATCAAGAGTGTGCTCTTTGAGATGCAGACATATTTCGCTCAGATATTCGTTCTACCCAAGAAGGTTGTTCAACTTATCATTAGTATATGTAGAACATTCCTTTGGACTGGGAGTCATGAAGCATCAAGAAAAGCATTGGTTTCTTGGGAATCATTGTGTATGCCAAGATCAGCAGGGGAATTAGAGATTATAGATTTTACATTGTGGAACAAAGCAGCCATATGCAAACTGTTATAGGCAATATCCACAAGAAAAAAGTCTTTATGGGCGCAATGGATCTATGGACACTACATTAAGAATAAGGAGATGGAAACTATGAAGACACATGCACAAGCAAGTTGTCTTGTGAGGAAAATCTTTAATGCTAGGAAGTGGTTTAATAGCAGTTTTTAGGTAGAGCTGGGAAAATGCAGCAAAGGGAACAAATTCAGCATTAAGGCAACTTACCTATCCTTTCAACCACAATATCAGAAAGTGCAATGGAGAAATCTCACTATGGAGGCAAGACAGATTCCTCGACATCAGTTTATCTTATGGCTAGCTATAAGGTAAAGACTTGCGACAGTTGACAGACTAGCAAAATGGAATATAAGTGTGCTACAAAATGCGTGTTGTGTACTAAGGGAAGTACAAAATCTATGGAACATTTGTTCTTTGAATGCAGCTATGCGAAAGGAATCTGGAGTTCCCTACTCGAATGGATGCATGAAGATAGGGTTATTAAGACATGGAGTGAGGAAATACAATGGATGGCAAACAGATGCAGAAGAAGCAGAACTAAAAGTCAGATTATGTCATGGTTATTTGCTGCAACAGTGTATCATGTTTGGAGTGAAAGAAATGCAAGAAGGTTTCAAAATGAAGAGAAAAAGAGTCAGCAGAGACTTAAGGAAATTAGCCTCCAATTGCATATTAAAGGACAAAGTTATACCAAATGGAAGAAGATTTTAGAAAGTTTAAATAGTTATCCTAGCTTATGACTGTAATAGTTATAATTTTAGCTAGATAGAGATAGAGGAAACTAGCTCTCGAGTTCAAATAGAGCTAAGGCTGTAAATATGCATACTTGGTTAAATAAAAGTTTCTAATTTGACCAAAAAAAAAAGATTTACACTTTTTTTCGGAATCAATATTTGGCCATGAAAATTTTAAATTTTACTTGAAGTTGAATTTCGAAATTTTTCGAAAATTTGAAGAACTCCAAAAAGTAGTTTTTCAAAATTCTCACTCAAATCACTCACGAAAATTCAAAAACAGCCCCAAATTATATGTATGTCCAAACACAATTCTAATTTTCAAATACTATTTTTATTTGCTTTTTTTTTAATTACTTTTTTCTGGAATGTCACAATTCTTATGTCCAAACGCCCACTAAATTTCATGAAGTCAAACAATGTCAACATTGTTTTACCTTCTTCCCCGAGCTACCATAGAACTCTCTCATTTTTTTTTTTTTTTATTTCTTACAATTTGCATAACTTGATGTATAAAAGTGTATATAAACTATTATACATTACATATACACCATTATATATTATATTATATATTTGTATACGTTGTATATATTATATAAATAATGTATCTACTTACTAACCATGTATAAATAGTGCATAACTTTGTGTAAACAATGTATCCACACTATTTCTACAAATTTCTTGCTTATTGCACTGAATTTTATATTCGAAAATTAGCAAATCAAAAAATCTTTAAAAAATTAAAATCTAGTATTTTTCTTCATTATCTTTGTCCAACTAAAATCTGAACCGGGCTGCTGGTTTGAGAAGGGATTCGTGGGTACCAGAAATCTATTCAATGCCCAAACACATTCTATTATTCACACCAACAAGAAAAACAAAGAAATGAATAAAACTCAGACGTCAAGAAAAAGAAGTACTAACCCAAATAGCTGCCCACCCAACTGCTTAAATTAAAAATAGTCGGTGAAGATATAATATATACATAATTCATATATTATACGTGTATAATTATATATAATGAATCTATAGTCTATATATATGATTAAAAAAAAGTAAACAATAAATATTACGGGCTATTTATGTAAAGATCCCCAAGAAACAAAGGATAACAGTGAATCTAATAAAACTCAACGTGAAAAAACAGGGATACCAATAAACGGGAGGGGTTTAGTTTTAGCTTAATTGCACTTTGGCCTTTTGGTTCAAAGGATAGTGACCCAAAAAAAAATACATAAACATACAAAATGGTACCTAATATCCAACAACGTTTTCGTGAAAATAACATGGCTTAAACAATTTTTGGATCAGTAATCGAAAAATAACCAACCTTTGTAAAGTCATTAAAAAATAGTCATTATTTATACGAAGATAAAATTTGGACAAAAGTATTCTAGCTAAAACACGGAAAGTTCCAGCATAATTTGATGGATTATGAAGCTCCTGCATATAAATTTCTAGCATATTATATTGGAACTCTAATACATTATAAATCAGGCAATTTCTGAAATGGTAGCTATATTGGAAATTTGATTAAAGATTGAAACCATAGCTATTTTCCAATAACTTTATTCCAAACTCTGTATTTTCCTTAAGAAATTCATTTAAAGTGTACAAATTAATAATTTAAAATTTAATAACTTAAAAGAACTAGAATCACATGAAACCATACGTTTTAAATCCTGGTTGCGCCACTTTTCAATCACCATACACAAAAAAATTATCAAATACTTCAATAGAATCCACCATCTTATGAGCCATCTTAAACTCCATTAAAATTCACGATCAATCTTCATCTTGAAGCCATGTGTGAATCACTTTTACACTATCCTTCTTCACTTTGCTTTGACGAAGGCAGTGAATTTGAGTGGGAGAGAAAGCGCAGAGAGAGAAAAGGTGGATTTAAAAGGGAGGGAAAGAAAGGTAAAATAATTCTGTGATCGCTTAAATTTGTACCAGTTTATCAATTTGATATATAAACTTATACTTTTTCTATTTGAACATTTCAACTTAAACTTAATGAAATGAGTATTAATCAACTATTTTGATTATTAACAGAATGAGTTCCAATCACACAAAAAATGCGCATGAAAACAATATTCTGATTAAAAAATTAATAAAATTGAAAAGAAAAAAAATTAAAAATTGAAAACGAAAAAGAAAAAAGACGAAGTGGATGTGGGTAAAAGGTCGCCCTATTCCTCTTCTATAGTCCAAGTCCGGCGCATTATTTGTTCTCAAAGAAATCTCCGGCGACAAATGTCAGCACAATCTATTCACCGGAGGTCTTTAAAACGGACATTCCATCCGCCTTCTCCGGCGAAGCATATCCATTCCTTGTTAAATAAATTTTAAAAATGGACCCACAAATAACACGTGCCAAACAATAAATAGTCTAACATACACGCTCTGTTAGATGTGTTAATTAATACTCATTTCATTAAGTTGCAATGTTCAAATGAAAAAAGTGTAAATTTATATACTAGGTTGACAAATTGGTATAAATTTAAGTGATTACGAAGCTATTTAACCAAAAAAGAAATGGTGGGTCTAGCCCATTTCAAGGAACAAGTAAATATAAATAAAAAAGCATATACTCCCTGTTCTAGTTTAATGAAGTTCGTTCAAAAAAGAATGATCATTTTCTAAATTTGATAAGAATTTAGATTAAATTTACAATTTTACTCTTAATGAGAAGTTTTTATAACTATACAAAATACTCTAAATTCTTTTTTGACTTCTATGAACTAAAAATTCTAAAAATCTTCATATTTTTTTTTAAATTTCGTATACAGCTAAAAAAGTTCACATAAATTGAAACGAAAAAGATATAAAATAGAAAATAAGAAAGTCTTTTGCAATAGGCATGACTGGGACACGTAGGAGGGCAAACAGTTGGGTTGGGGAAAAGATAATGCATCGGGGAACGGAAAAAAAAAGCACTCATGGGCTAAGGAGTCAGAAAAGGGCTAAATCGAAAAAAAATAATTAAGAATTAGGCTAAAATAGGTGATATAGATACCCGACCGAACAGATAGCCTAAAATTTTCTATTAGAATTTAAGGAATTTGGTATACAACATGGACCGCTTTTAAAATAATAATCGAAAATTTATATTTCTTTTTTTTATTTTTATTTAGCAGATATATCAAAAGTAAATTTTTATTTTTACTTGTCACTTCACGTATTTCAAGAGAAGATAACTTTTTTTTTTGTTATACCTACAATATTAATTACTCATTTCAAATCATTTTCTCAAATCCAACAAAATATACATCAGTAAATTATGCACTTCATTTATTATTTCTTAAGGAACGTGAAAAGTCAAAACGTGCCAAATAAAAGTGAACGGAGGGAGTATTTTTTGTATATATATATATACATTTATCTTTATTATAGACAAAAAATATATAAAAATTTATATATTTTTGTGACTATTAAATATAAATATTTTCGGCCGTGGATTAGATGTGGTCTTTGCCCATTATATATTGTGTATGTACTATAAGGAGGATATATAATGGTGAAATTTGTCCAAAAAAATTCTTGTTCATAAAGTTTCATTACAGAGTGTTGGGATATCCAAAAAAAAAAATAATAATAATCTTCGGCATAGTCCTTTAGTTTCATTTGATTTTGTTATTAATAATAAATAAGTTTCATTACGATTTGGATACTTTCATATGTTATTAGTTCCAATGTTTGATATGTTGACATGTGATTTTGGACAGTATATCATAATAGTTTCATTTATTTATGGATAACTAGGTGTTTGCCATGCCAGAAGCATCATTCGGACATCATCCGGATGTCGGAGCATCTTATTTTCTTTCAAGATTACCTGGCCATTTTGGTAAAGTAAACAAGACTTCATATACTACCGTATTTCCCAACATTAATCTCAAAATCAACATTTAAAATATGTCGTTATTAGTTTTACATTCTTTCTTTTGGGGATTGTCAAAAATTATGGAATTCTACGTATTAATAAGAAAATAATAGCTAACACTTTAATGGTTTATGTTTATATATATGATTGATATCTTATTTTTACTTTTGATTCATTGTTAACAGGAGAATACTTGGGACTAACAGGGGCAAAAATAAATGGGTCAGAAATGCTTACATGTGGCCTTGCAACTCATTTTGTTTACTCAAAGGTATGATAAAATTTTGTTCAACAAACTTAAAATATATCCAATTGATCTTTTTTGTTTGGTAATTAATTAGGCTTTTTATTAATCATCAAAGCAATTATAAATTATTAGCTTAATACAACCCAGACAGCTAATCTCAAGAAAAAACATAATCAAAGATCCCAAGCTTTCCTATGCAGCAGTGTTATGTGTAGATTAAGGAAGAAACTTAGAAAATTAGCTTTTGCATTAAACATTTCAGATTCCCAGCAGCCCTGCAGCTACAACACATGCTATATTTTTTGACACTGCTTCATAATCTCTGGCCACCCTTTCAAAAGCTCTTGCATTCCTCTCCTTCCATATGGCATATATAACTTCAACATATATCATCTTAATAAGTTTTGCCTTTGTTGTCTTCCCTTGTATACTTTTAACAATCTCTTGGAATTGTCATTCCCAGTTACTGCCACCATAGAGTTGTTGTTGCGCTCATTTGCTGACTCTGTTCCAAATTGCCTGAGCATATCTGCATTCAGCAAATAATGATTTCTTGTTTCATTGTGAGCTTGACATATTGCACACACAACTTGTACATTAAGGCCCCATCTTAGTAGTTTATCCACTGTTAGAAGTCTGTCCTGACATTTCAGCCACATTGTGAATAAGGCTTTTGGTCTTGCAAAGTTCTGTAACATTATTTTTCTCCACCTTACCTTTGGGTATTCTGGTATCTGTTGTAAGTATATTTGCTTAATGACACTCTTATGTTCAACAAGGGTTATGCTCAGCTGCCCAATGGTATCTCTTGCCCCTAAAATTTTTCTAACCATCCAACTAGAGGTTTGTGGAATGGTTATAGTTCCCAAACTTTGATCCTTGATATAGTAGGCATGGATCCATTTTATCCAAAGTTTATCCTGCTTATGAGTCAAATACCAGTGTGTCTTTGCAATTGCAGCAT
Organism: Nicotiana paniculata; assembly: GCA_005239505.1. Lineage (NCBI taxonomy): Eukaryota > Viridiplantae > Streptophyta > Magnoliopsida > Solanales > Solanaceae > Nicotiana > Nicotiana paniculata. The sequence goes on from MDKI01196318.1 coordinate 12,604, forward strand.
TGTTCCATACCTGGAGATTATGCAAGTTAAGCCCCCCTGTAGACTTAGGCAGGAAAATCTTCTCCCAAGGAATAAGGGCCTTCTTTGTAATTGTATCACCCCCAGACCACAGGTAGCTTCTGCAATGGGCTTCAACTATTTGTATCACCTTAGCTGATAAAGGGAAGAGTTGAGCCCAATAAGATTGGATCCCAAATAACACTATTTGAATCAATTGAATTCTCCCAGCATATGATAACTTCTTTGCAGTCCATGAAGAGATTTTAGGCAAAAATTTTGCTATAAGGGGTTGCCACTGTACCATGGTGAGCTTCTTAGTGTCTAGAGGTACCCCTAGGTATTTAAAAGGAAGTTCACCTAGTGAGTAACCTAGCATTTGAACTATAACCTCTTTCTCCCTCTGTGTCATTCCCCCATAATAGATTGCACTTTTGGTTAAGTTAGCTTGCAAGCCTGAGGCTGCTGAGAATGTAGTAAAACATGCATGAATTCTCTGAACAGATTCACTCTCTTCTGGAAAACAACAACAGGTCATCAACATAGCTTAGGCGAGTCATCCCCAGCCTTCTACACCTTGGATGGAATTTATAGCTTTTCTCATGCTGTAGGTCTTTAAGTAGTCGACTCAAGTACTCCATGGTAATGGCAAAAGAGAAAAAGGAGATATGGGATCTCCTTGTCCTCAAGCCTTTGGCTGCATTAAATGGTGCAACTGATTCTCCATTAAGTAGAATAGAGTAATTAAATATTTTGATACAACTCATTACTCATTTGATGAACTTCTTTGGAAACCTCAGTCCTTTCATAACTTGTTCTAGGTAGATCCACTCCAATGAGTCATAAGCTTTTTGTAGGTCTACCTTTATCACACATCTGGGGGAGATGTGCTTTCTACCATAGGATTTGATAAGTTCGTGTGCCAGAATGATGTTGTCTGCTATCTTCCGAATAAATCCTGCCTTAGCCTCTGAGATAATGTAGGCCATAGTTTTCTGTAACCTGCTGGTGATGACCTTAGCAATAGTCTTGTATAACACTGTACATCGATCTATAGGCTTATAGTCTTTGACTGTATCTGGATTTGGAACCTTAGGCACCAGAGTGAGTGTAGTGCAGTTTATAGCTTTATACAAAGTTCCTGCGGTGAAAAAATCTTGCACAACTTCGCAAACTTCATTCTTAAAAGTGGACCATATCTGATTGAAAAAGACATTGAAGCCATCAATTTCTATAGCCTTATCATATCCAATTAAGCTCAATCCTTCATAGGTTTCCTCCTCTGTAATTGGGGCACAAAGCTCTAGCTGTTTGGTATGTGATAAGCAAGGGCATTTCTCATTACCAATCTATTCACTGCAGGTAGTTTTGATGCTACAGTTCCCATCAAGAATTTGTAAAAGCTAACAAATTCTTCTTTGATAGCTCCAGGATCCTGAAGATTGATCCCCAACAATGACTTGATCTCAGTTATTTGCTTCTTATGTTGATTCTCTTTCATTACAACTGAAGAGTACTTAGTATTTGAATCCCCTAGTTTGATCTAATTGGCTCTTGACTTCTGTTGTAGTGCACTTTCCTCTATCAAAGACCATTTTTCCATTTGGATCAGATAGTTTTTCTCCTGATCAGCCAATGCATTAGAGTAAACTCCCCACAATTCTTCATGCATCCTTTTTAGGTTTAATCTTGCTTGGTTCATCTTCTTTGTAATCCCTTTGGACTCTTCTAAATTTAATTGTTTAAGTGCAGGCTTCAAGCCTTTCAATTTGAGCCAGATACTCTTCATTCTCTCTGTAACCTTGTTTCTACCCTACTCTGTTTCCACAATTTGCTTGAATTTGGGATGTTCTCTCTAGACATTGAAGAACCTGAAAGGAACTTTAATGTTTCTTCTGGCTTCTGTCATTGAGATAAGAATGGGTGTGTGATTAGATATGAAGGGTTCTCTATATACTGCAGTCAAGTGCACATATTGAAGCATCCATTCATCATTGGCAATTGTCCTATCAATCCTGCTACAAACTCTATCATTCCATCTCTGTTTGTTTGTCCAAGTGTAATATTCCCCTTTACAACGAACCTCATTTATCAGCAGTGTGTTGCAACAGTCAGAAAAATCTATTAACTCAGCCAATAATACAGATGTTCCAAATAGCCTGTCACTGGGGTGTATGATTTCATTGAAGTCCCCACTAATTAGCCAAGGTTTATTAATCATAGTTTCCATTGCTTTCAATTGATCCCATAATACTTTCCTTTCTTCCACTATATTAAAGTCATACACTACTGTAAGTATACAATCTATTTCATTCCGCATTTTTGTCACCATACAATGAATAAACTGACTTGCACTAGCTAAATGTTGTATGCTATAGACTTTAACATCCCATACTACCCATATTCTTCCATTCCTTGCATCTCTGTAGTTGCTTATTCTCTCCCAATCAGGAACAATCTTGTTGGCAATCTGTGGTGCTTTATTTTCCTTCACTCTAGTTTCTAGGAGTCCAACTATTTTTATATGATTTTCTTTGAGATATTGCTTTAGTTCCTTCTGCTTGTACCTCTTATTTATTCCTCATATATTCCAGATTATCCAAGTCATTGGGCATGTCTTTTCCCCCCTCATGTATCAGGGGGTTTCTGGCCTTCTCCTCTGTGTCCTCCTTCATGTAGCACTTGAAACTCATTCTTTGTTGAAACAACTACATCTAGGCTTGGCCAAATTAAGTTGTTTGTTTTCTGTTCTAGACTTTTACTCCCACTTGTTGTTGGCTTATCAATTTGCTTGTGAAGCTGTAGTGTTCCTTTTGGCTTAACCTGCACCCATTCTCCTCCTATGGCCTCTTTCCCCTCATTGCGACATTGTTTATCTTTTTGATCTGTTGCATGGTGTTGTATCAGCTGTCCAATTGGCCTCCATGTAGGAACTAGTCTTGGTCTCCTTCTCCTTTGTAACTGAGAAGCCTTTTCCTCATGTGGTGCTTTGGCACAATCATGTCCTAATTTTAAGCACTTGGCACAGAAAGCAGGCTTCCACTCAAATTCAATAGCCTGCTGAAATTGCCTAGCAGAGGTATCATTCACTATTATTTCACTAGGTATCTCCTTTGTGACACTAACTTCAATGAGGATTCTAGCATAAGAGATCCTAGTCTACTTGGTGGTGCATCCATCAACAAATAAAGGGTTGCCTAGTGTGCTTGTCATCCTGCTCAATGAGTTACTCCCCTAGCATTTCATAAGGAGCTTAGGGAACTTGACCCACAGAGAAATTTCCGTCAGAAACTCAGCTTTAGGCCTCTTTAGCTTGGCTTTTGGCTACAACTTTTGTTGGGTAGCCCCTACATGTGCCCTGTTCTGCCAATTCTCTATCTTGAGAATAGAAACATCCCTCGCAAGATGATTTGTAGTAGAAGCTGACTAAGTAGTCTGCTAACCTATTCATGGCTAAAATCTTTTGGAGTGTAGGTACGTCCCGCTTAATGTGCCATAATATTCTACAATGAAACATACTCTAGTCTCTAGCCGATATTGACCTCAGTAGGGTGTGCACCTAAAAAGGGGTGCTGCTGTTAGGGCCAAATGTACAAGCACATATACATAGTCGGCAAGTAATTGAGTGATGAGTAGAGTAGCGTTCTCATAGATACAGATGATTAACTATTAATTAAATTAAACTATTTATTAATTATTCATTCAAATGATTTATGGAGAAGTGATTGTAATTTTAATTAACTATAACTACTACTACTACAAAAGAAATAGTAAACCAAGAAAACAAGAATACGAGCAAAGCAAACAAACAACTTATGAGCAAGATCATTGAGATGGGGACATTTCGATATTATGAGATTAATGTCAATTCTGTTGAGTTTTACCGGTTAAATTAATTACTTGACATATCTGATTTGTTAATAAATAGGGTTATGTTGCATACAAGGTTCTTTCAAGGCTTTACTCGCCTATTCAAGCCAACCTAATACCTATATGTTCTTAGAATCATAGTCAACTAGAATACATGCATAATTCCCGCAACAATAATCAAGTGAAGCAATTATCATATGTCTATCCTAATCGCACGTATATTTTCTGATGTCCGGGAACAAGAGCTTACTCTATTTGATCTTTTATGCAATTTAAAGTTCCAACTTTCGAGTTTAACTATAGGTTCGTAGATAATATTCTACTATTGCAGAATTAAATAAATAAACTAAGATGATATAATCGAGTAACCAAAATAACCGTTGAACGTCAACAATCAAGAGCTTCCCATAATTCCAGAATAAGGGAATTTAGCCACTCATAGTTATATGAACAATCACAATAGTGTTTGAGTATAAAACTATAAATATTAGTTAAAGAAAAAGCAAATACTATGGTTTCGTGACCCACACGTGTTCCATAGCCCTTGTTGCCTCCGAAATATGTCCAATCCCCTCAAAACGAGTTTAGAGAATATTTATAGGGTAGGATAAAGCCTAGGCCGAAGTAGCTAAGTCCAAAACTGAAAAAGAGAAGAAACCAGCTCAGACAGGGCCATTGGCGCTTCACGCCTTGAACTTACTCTGTTTGAGGGTGCCTCGCACTGTAGGCGCGACATCTACTCCGCATTTGGCATCGCCTCGCACTGTATGGTGCTAAGGAATGCCTACCTCGCGATCTTGTTCGTTTACTTTATTATTTTTTGTACCATTTTGTGCAACTTCTCTCCATTTCATGTTCAAATATTTCTACACATAAAACTAACTTAATTAAGTTCAAATGTCCCGAAAATTATTATTGTTACATCAAAATATGAGGCAAGTAATATCATACAATATAGAATTATAGTCAAACATCAACTACCACGGTAGAATATCCACATTCTGATGACTCAGACTCTACATAACCTCTATATTCCTATTTAAGTTAAAAACCTAGCTGATGATTGCTCAAATGACACCGATGAACCCATGAATCCTTTTTTCTTCTCGTATGACCAAGATGCCCAGCCAATACTAGTGCCTCAATTAAATGATATATCCTATTATCTTTATCTTTTTTTCTATCCCCTCGAGAGACACGCTTCTCTCCTATCTTCTCACCTCAATTCACCTAGTAGTGTCTAGCATCTAATGTAATTCATAGTGCACGTCAAAGATTCTAAGACCCTAAATAATGGATCTCTCAATCCCTCAATGAGCCTCTTAATCCTCATATTCTCATCACGAACCAAGTGACGAGCATATCTCTAAGTATATTTAATCATCATATTTATCCACGATCATATTTTCATATATATTGTCTCTAGAATGCTTGAGTCAACTCGTCTCTAAAGCAATTAGGAAGAACCACTCCATGTCGTCAGGGATGCACTAGTAGGCATTCCTAACAATAAATTGTTATACCAGGTATGGGCTACATCCTTCAACCTGACCCAACTTTGCTGCTTCCAAAATTCTCCTTTTTCTTAAATAGATTCGATATTTTTCCTTCTTTCCTCCTATGGATGCGAGGGATCGAGTGCTGAGACGAGTGAGAGCTCCAGTGTCCTTTGCTGCTCAATCAGAGAACTGTTGCGAGTCCTCTATGGTACTAGGTCTAGTAAAGGTAATGGATTTAGCTTTAAGAAGTTTGAAAGAAACACCTTTAGTGCCTCTTGTGGTATATGTCTAACCTTGAACTTAAGATCCCATGAAAAGGTCTGGCCAGGTGTGCCCTTCCTGAATGCGGCATGTGCTCGCGCTCGCGAAACACAAAAATGACTGCCTCAAAATTTACCTTCGCGTTCGCGGATACCACCATGCTAACGCAAAGAAGAACCAACCTGACCCTACGCGATCATGCCATAGCGAACGCGTAGACAATAGACCCCCAGATCCCAGCTGATCCACGAATACACGAACCCGATGAAGGAAAAATACCTAGCTCACAATTGACCCAACCCTGCGATCGCGATGAAGATCTAACACTAGCAAAATCTATAATTGTCCAAAATTCTCCGGGTGGCCCGAAACCCACCCGAGCCCTCTAGGACCCCGTCCAATCACACCAACAAGTTCATAAACACTACCCGAACCTATCCAAAGCCTCCTAACACATGGGGTAACACCACAACAACAAATCAAATGCCAAAACACAAATAGAACTTCTCTTAAGTTAAAGAACATTCAAACTTCAAACGAAGTGTCCAATTCAGGCTTAAGCAATCCAGAATGAACCCAAAATTTTCACACAAGTTTCAAATGACAAAAGGAACCTATTACATCTTCCGAACCAAAATCCGAATCTGATAACATGACAGTCAACCCACGATCAAATCTATGAACCTTCCAAACTTTCAAATTGCCAGCTTTCGACATTTAGGGGCAAATCAAACAAGGAGCCTCCAAATTCAAATTTGCACATACGCCGAAGTCCAAAGTTACCATATAAACCTATTGGAACCATCAAAACACGAATCCGAGATCATTTACACAAAAGTCAAGCCTTGGTCAACTCTTACAACTTAAGCTTCCAACTATGAAACTAAAAGTTCCAATTCACTCCAAAATCTCTCCGAAACCAAACCAACCATCCCCACAAGTCACATGACAACAACTACACATATTGAAGGTAACGGGGATAAAATACACAAAACGACCCGCAAGGTCATTACATCTTGGCATTCATATTCATGTCTGCAGATACCAGTCTAGTAGCGCACCAACATGGAACATGAAACCTGATTCTCTTCAACACAATTAATTTTAGTTTGTCAATAATTAAAACAAAATACGTGTTCAGCTGAAAAATTTTCAAACACAATATTTTTAGTGTAGTAAGTAGCCAAAAAATCTATTTTTTAGTCTTTTTTTTCCGGGAAGGCTTTGGAATCTATGATGTTTATTTAATGCAGTGAACTTGACATTGTCTTTTGTAAAGTACCCTCTTGGTACTAATCATTCATAAAATACTTTACCATTATCAACAAAAAAATTAGTTTTCAATACAATTTTTAAGTGTATGGAGAACACATAACTAGTCACACGTATACGATTAACCTATATCATCTTATGTGCATTGTCAAATCATATAATACTGGTATCACATAGTGTTGGGAAATTACTATTGGCTTGGGTCGACCGATAAAGAATGTTAATTAGCCCGTTAACCCATTAGCTTAGTTTCATGCTAAAATTATAGTACTAGCCTATATAAGTACCACTATGGGTGCTCAAAAAGAAGGCTTTTTCTGCATTATTCGAGTCGTGATTGCTAGACGATCCGCTTTAGCAAGGAGAAACGCATGTGTCTTTTAACTAGTATTTACGGATTAAATCTTTGCATAGATTAGCCTTAATTAGTACACATATATATGTATCATGAGAATCATGTAATAGAGGTTATATTCAATCAAATATAATTAAAACAGTCCATTACGTGTAGTTGTGTTTGTACACCAACATTCCTGCAAAACATTTAGCATCTCTTTTGATCAGCTGATTACTTCACGTTATTAATTTGTAGGATATAGAGTCAATGGAAGATGCATTATGTGGAGCGTTCTCATCAAACACATCATTAGGGTTTGCTCATGAGTCGGACGTTTCAAGAATCATAAAAGAGTTCATTCATAATCCAGTGTTGAAAGAAGGAAGTAGTTTGAAAAGGTAATAATGCTCTTTTCCTCTAATTGATATATTTTTTTTTAGCTTTATGTATGACTTTAGCACTTTTTCCTTTGGAAAATTTTTACTTGTGAGGTTAGGTCAGGACGAAATGGATATGTCTGATTTCAAATATTAGTGAAAATCTGTGTCATTGAAATGCAATGTAACTAATTATTTGTTCCTTGTATGAATGACATTGTGAATCCACCAAAATAGAGTTGAAGTTATCAATCATTGCTTTGGCAAGGACACAGTTGAAGATATAGTATCTGCACTTGTAAGTTATTATTCATCTCGTTGTTATTTTATAAGTAAACGTATATATATATATATTAAATTGAAGTAATCTCCTCTCTTTGGTAGGAAAAAGAAGCAACTAGAATGGATGACAAGTGGATCACTAATGCAATCAAGTCAATGAAGTTTGCCTCACCAACAAGCCTTAAGATTTCTCTACGATCTGTAATAACTGCCGACTATTATATTCTGTTATACGTTGCTTCTTATTTATAAATAAAAGTATTTAATATATTATTGGTTTTACAGATTAGACAAGGAAGGAAGCAATCACTACGACAGTGTTTGTCTCGTGAATTTAATATTAGTAGTCGCATCGTACTAAGATCATTCAATTACAACGATTTCTATGAGGTACGTATATATATATATATATCTTCACATCATATTAATTTTACGTCTAGTTTCATCTTTCACTTCCTCCATTATATTTGGTTCAACTTGTAGGGTGGTAAAGCAATCTTTTTTGACAAAGGCAAAAAATTTAAGGTATGATTAATCATATATATACTTGCGTCTTTTGTCCTGCATCTTCAATATTTACAACAACGTGTTAAAAAAAGTTTTTTTTTTATTTTTTTTTATTTTTCTACATATATATAGTGGGAACCATCAAAGTTGGAGCAAGTACAAGATGCGACTGTAATGCAGTTTTCTGAAGTGGTCCACGATGATCGCTGGGGCTACTTGGAAATTCCAGATAGATCACATGAGTTGAAAAGCTCCAAACTTTGATTTTATATATTATATATATGAAAGAACGTTTACACATATATACAGTGCTTAATAATCAAAATGTACGATCTCTACTGCAACTCATAGACTATCAAAACTCTTTTAATTGCTCTTTGAAAGCATTTATGTCATGAAAATTTATTTATACACTGATTTTTTGTGTGAACACTATTAAATCTTATAGTCACTTCTCTAAGATAATATATCGCTTTAGATGTTGATATTTTCCTTGTGTATTACGTTTCAAGAATTTCCCTTTTTTGTTAGATTCTTCTTTGTTGTCACTTTTTTCTATATTTTAGATGGTAAACCATAGTTAAAGAAAATTGAGTAGAAATCTTTTACCAGGCCTTTTTTCCGGTTAAGTTAGTCAACAGATTTGAACAGGACAAAATATTATAATTGTTTACCCTAAAATTTGGATAACAATTAGACTTATATTGTGGTTTTAAGGATATGTGATTTCACTCACCGATTGATAAATATAAAAGTAAATGACAGAATTGAACTATAAATAAATCAAACCGCTGTTCAAAATAAAGCTCCAGCCCTCGAGTCAAGACACTCTCGAACTGATAAGTACAAGAAATGGTAGAAAATGGAACAAACTGATGAAAAATAATGTAAATGAGAAAGAAAGAGTTGATTTGCTATAATTTCTGTGAATGATGATGCCTTACAAATGATTAGAACTCCTCTTTATATAGCAAAGGAATTCTACTCATGGTATAACTCTAATTACAGTAGAAAATCACATAATTAGCTAATTAACCGCTTCTGATTTGATCCGTTCCGAGATTTGCGCCACGATCCTTGACCAATCACGGATATCTCGCTCTTTCGCTACTGAGCTATCTTCGACATTACTCGGAGTCTGTTTCCCTTGGCTTTGATTAATAACAACCTCGATCTCGAAAGAGACTTTGATCTCAAGCTCAATGCCTCAACTCCATGATTTGGTCGAAGCTGACCTTCGATGCAACGTACCAGTTTCGATCAAATATTAAAATTGGGTAGCCTCGATTCCAACCGTATACAGATAGTCCCCTTGTTTCTTGGAGTGTAGTGACTAGAGTCGAACTGAGCCTTCGATTCTTTTTGGCCTCGATAAATTATGATGTCATCCCTGTGACGTAAGCGATGGAAGTGACCGAAACGTCCCGTCGGTACAGTTCCCCAAACCGTTAATGAGCGTCAGTTGGTGGTCGGCCACTAGTGTTGTTGAACTGTCGCCGTAAATCCATAGATAGGCCTTCTCCCATTGAATCAAACTTTACCTTCATCTAATTTTTTAAGCTTTTGCCTCTCTCAAATTCTTCTTTTCCATTAATCTTCAAGTTTCACCGCTAGTCTCCAAACACCAAACCTTACTATCTTCTTCTTTCCTCAACTCATAAAATTATGAAAACCTTCAAAACAATTCCACAAAAGGAGAAAGCTGCTGCTGCTTCTTCTTCTTCTTCTTCTTCTTCTTCTTCTTCTTCTTCTTCTTCTTCTTCTTCTTCTTCTTCTTCTTCTTCTTCTTCTTCTTCTTCTTCTTCTTCTTCTTCTTCTTCTTCTTCTTCTTCTTCACGGCCGGCCGACGACAAAATGCCGGTGGATCCGCTCCCTGAGGAGTGTGTTCCCGGTCCGTGTGTTCTTAAATCTGATTTCAAGATCGAGGAACCCCCATCGGTCCCTTGTCGGTGTGATCACGTGTCGAAATATCGATAACCATGGGGTATCTCGAGAAAATCAAGAGAGATTGCAACTGGTGGGACAAACTGGTAAAGATCTCATCCCCTGAAGAGAGCATCACTACCCAAGTGAAAGGGTATCTAAGTGTTTACACTTACCCTTTCACGTTGGGCCCTCTCGACCCTGTCATTATTGACTTTTGCCGTCAATACCATGTGACCCTAGGCCAAATACACCATTTCTTCTGGCGCATAATCATCATGCTTCAATTTTTCACGAGGAAGGTCGAGGGGATGCCATTCACCCTCGATCATCTCATCAGGTTATACAGTCCTCGTATCTTTCGAGGGTTGATCAAGCTGCAACGTCAGACAACGAAGGTATTGTTCTCGAGCATTGACGAGGACAAAGATCGAGGTTGGATGGGTAGATTTGTGCGAGTGAGGACCTTCGATCTCATCCCAGTAAGAAGATGCCATTTCTTTAGAAATGGAACCCTAAGCGTAAACATTACTTAACTTGTTAATTTCCATGCTTTATTTCGTCCCTCAGCTTTATTAATGTCTTCTTTCGTCATGCAGCAGTTGTTTGGATGCCTCGAGCAATCCCCGACCTCGAGAGCTAGGTCTGAAAACTGGCCTCGACTTCTACATATGCTGAGTGATGTTGGCGCGATTTGGCAAAAGGCCGATGTGATGCAAAGAACCATGGTAAGCTTCCTCTTTTTCATATCCGATGAATCGGTAATACCCCTTTATACTTACTTAATTTCCTCTTGTGTAGGCCTGAGTAAGGATGCGGACCTGAGGCCTCCGTCTAGTGAGGAGGAGGCTTTGGCTCCGGCCCCGAAGCCGGCGAAGGACAATAAGAGGAAAAGGGCCTCGATCTCCGAGGACCCTAAGCCTTAGAAGAAAAAGAGCTCAATTAGCAAATCGAGGATAGATGCTGCTGCTCTCCCTACCAATGTAGTTCAAGAATTAAGGGAGGAATAAGAAGAAGATGAAGATGGTGACTCGATGCTCGTGACCCGAGTGAGAAAAACCATCGAGACCTCCAAGGCCATTGAATCGGTGGTGACTGGTGAGGCCCTGCCTCGTGCTGAGGAGGCCTTGGAGAAGGATTCGGTCAAAGTCCCCGAATCGTTCGAGATCAAAGCTGCTTCTCGTCCAATGGCGAGTATATCCGAGGGAGCTAGTCCTGAGACCTCTCGAGTTGGAAACGAGCGCCCTAATTGACTCACTTGGGGTAATGACAACATGTCACTCGCCATCCATTCCTTCCTATCCCGAAGAGGCTATATGGGATGCTCAAGCTTTGAGGACTCCTGAAGTCCCCAGTGAGGAGAATCTCTTTTGGGATTGTTTTATAGGGGTCGAGGATCCCTCCGATATCAATGACGCATCCAACCTCTTCGAAGAGGCCCAACGTCTCCTGAATCAAGTAAATTTAAGTTCTTTTGTCAATGTAGCATTCCCTTATTTTTTTCGTCTAACTCTTCTCCCTTCCTATACATGATTTCTCTAAGTCCCGGGCTGAATTGAGCCAGTGCGAGGCCGATCTCCAAATGCTTTCGGAAGAGAAGAATGCCCTCAAGCTTCACTGCGGGCAAAAATATGAGGAGATAAAGGACCTCCAAGCCGAATTGGCTAAAGCTCATAAAAACAGACTCATCATTGTCTAACTACAATTTTCTGAAAAAGCTAAAACAATGTAACAGGAGCGGTTTAATACGCCTAGACAAGCCTTAGGTATTAAACTTATTAAAACTGATATCTAATTTCTTTCTGTGTGATGTTTGGTTAATAATAGGTCAGGATCGATAGTCTGAATCTGGTAGAAATCCTTTCCTCTGAAACTCAGTAAAACACTGCCTCATTACTGTATTCTCGCCTAGACATCATGCTTTAGGTCCTGAAGTTAAAGACTTTACTTGTGTTTTAGTCGTGCTATTTATGTGTATAATTTGAGGAGGAATATCTGAACCTCATATCTACCTCTATATGTTTCCCTGTATTTGCAGTCCTAATTGTTTTATTTGTCGTTTCGAATTTTGCCCTTTAAACCTAGGGGTTCAGCCTAATAATCACCCTCTAAGGTAATAGTCCCTAACTTCCCCCAGGACTGATAGGATGGGACAGGTAATAGCACGCAATAAGTTTCGTGACCAACACGCGCTTTAATTACCTTTACAGGGTGGGAAGGGTAGAATATGGATATGATGACCGGTGCGCTAATACCACGTGTAGCTGCTCTTCGAGGAGTGATTACCGGGTATGCATTGATGTGATCCATATTATAAACCTAGGACACCTTCTGTATGCTTAGATCGTAATCATTTCCAAATTCTAATCCCCTTTACCATTTTCAAACATCTGCATGTTTAAGACTTAAATCCTTTCTTATTTGAGCTTTTATTCGTTATTTGCTATCTGTACCAAATTCACGAAAACATTCGGCCGGGAACCACACGTGTGGATCCTGAGGGGTGCCTAATATCTTCCCCTTCGGATAATTTCAAGCCCTTACCCAAGTCTCTGGTTAGCAACATAGTTATAATTGAACCCCTTAGGTGCCCTAACGCACCGTTAAAATCGTTAGGTGGAGACTCTTCAAAATATGCAAACCCCCTTTCCCAAAGGGAATAAGTTCTCCCAAACAATGTCATAAACTCGATCTCTGCGAGGAAAGAAGGGGGCGCGACAGCATGGCGACTCTGCTGGGGATTATAGGCTTTTACCTTTTCGAATTGTTACGTGAATTTATGCCTTTATTTTAAACACTTGCACCTTTTCCCATTCCCGTTGCATGTAATTAATTGTCTACTTCGAGTATTTATTTCCAAATGTAACTGACATGTCTCTTTGTTTCCTTTTTGTAACCCCTTTAAATCATTATTACCGTTTTTTTACCGCTTTCTTTAACGTGCAAAATACGTGACAACATGTTTTAATACTTATTGCATAAATCATGCTCAACATTCATACTCCACTCGTGCCAAACAAAATACTATAGCAACGCTTGATGAGTGGTTGCGCCCTTCCTATATTATCACCCCCTAAATTCGGAAAGGCTTATTAGCGGTAAAACCAGTCGATCAGCGGTGCAGTCGATGATTCCGTACCTTTCCCCTTTGAGTTGTCCGCTCAAGGGTACTAGTCTAAAACCCTATAGAAACCTTACTCTGTTGAACTGTTGCATGCATCATGGTCAAACCTAGTCAAAGCTAAAGTGTTGTCCGCACGATAGCTTTTAAGATAGCCCTAACCAAAAGTCCACCAGGTTTCCTAAACCCAAACGGACGCCCTCACGTTCTATGCATTTATTTGGAGAACTAAATGCCTCATGCTGATTAATGACGTTAAATAGTTAAGTCCAGTGGGGGGTAAGGGCCTAACCTATTTGTTTTGCAGAAAAAAATAAGGCACGAAGTCCCCAAATTTAGCATGGTCTCCAACATCCACCCAAAATTGCTGAGTTGGTGGGAGGATCTACACTCTAGCGACAAAGCTATCGTCTAGAAACACTTGGGTAATCTACCATCTCTTCTGGAAATCCAGCCTAACAAAATGATAGTGGAGGCTGCTACCCTGTTCTAGGATCGCGAAAGCTCTGTGTTCCGCTTTGGGAACATCGAAATGGCACCATTGATAGAAGAGATAGGAGGGTTGGCTAACCTAGTATGGGAAACTCCAGGGTTGCTGATGCCTGAGAACCTCACAAGCAGAAGTTACCTCAAAATGATTGGTTTGAAAAAGGACGCGGAATTGGTATGTCTGGAGGATTCGTACATTCCTTTTGATTACCTGTACGAATGGTATGGCTACAACAAATCATACCGTACCTATCATGATGAGTTTGCTATCATGAAATAAGATGGCTGCACCAATTTCGGTGACAATGTCAACTACGCCAACCTTCTATTCAAAAGCTATTCCTTAGGATTACACAACCGAGGCAAGAAGGAAAAACAAGGTCAGGTCTGAGGAAGTTGTCGCAACACAGGGTATGAGGAGAACTGGTAGGGTCTACACCCCTGAGCATCTGGCTCTAGTCAAGTAAGCAGGCCGCCAACCGGCCTCCCTTTATCAAAACAGGTCCCGATGACCTTTGGAGAAAGATACAGGCGAATGAGCATTAAGTCATCGACCAACTGAATAAGACACTGGCACAAATATCCATCCTCTCTCTGCTGTAGAATTTCGAAACACACAGAAATGCTTTGTTGAAAGTTTTGAGTGAAGCATATATGCCGAACAACATCACTAGTGGGGAAATGGCCAATATGGTAGGCCAGGTACCGGAGAGTCATAAAATCACTTTTCATGAGGATGAGCTACCACCTGAAGGATTGGGGCACAACAAAGCGCTGCACATCACCGTGCAGTGCGAGGATCATTTCATCACAAGAATCTTGATCGATGGAGGTTCCAGTCTTAACATCTGTCCGCTGATAACACTCAAGAAATTGGGTAAAGGGCTACAGATAAAGGATGGGGATATCAATGTGAAAGCTTTTGACGGTTCTCAAAGTTCCACCATGGGGGAGATCAGTCTATGTCTACAGATGGGACCAACTTGGTTCGAAGTGGATTTCCAGGTGATAGATGTTTCGGCATCCTACAACCTGTTGTTGGGACGACCCTGGATTCATGCTGCTGGGGCCGTATCATCAACACTACATCAAGCGATAAAATTCGAGTGGAACCACCAAGAGGTGATTATTCATGGCGACGGTAGCAACCCCATTTATAGCCGTCAAACTATTCTGATGATTGACGGGAAAAGGAAGATACGCAAAGGAACTTACTACCATATTGAACGGGTCAATGCCATCGACAAGGATAAATGGTGGGATAACAAGATCGAGAGCATCTTGAACTGGAGAGGATATGAGCCAGGCAAAGGGCTCGGTAAAAACCTCCAAGGGATCACGAAGCCTATAAAGCTCAAGGAACATGGAACCACTTTCGGTCTGGGGTATGAGTACACCTGGAAGGAATTCAATGACTGGTCGCCACCTTGGCGCAGTCCCTATTACCCTTTGGAACAACCGATACCTCATCTTGAGTAAACTTTCAAGCAAGCTGACACTATCTACGGTTCAGATGAAGAAGAAGCACTTGTAGCAATGAGGAGCTTGTTTCTACAGAATGATGATATGGATTGCTGTGTTGTCCTCGAGGGGGAGGGGGAGGAAGGCCCTTCCATACAGACTGTAATCAAGGGGACATATCTCAAGAACTGGTCTATCAAGAACCAAAACCCGATGAGCCTCGGGGTAGCAAGGCTAAAACAAGCATTATTTACTAAATGATTTTCCTGCATTTGTTTTTAATTTCTGCAATAAAGATCTTCAATGTTCAAAATAGTTATTCAATCTATCAAAGCATCTTCTAAATTTCTCGTACGAAACCTGATATTTATTGTTATTGTTTTTTTTCATTACTTTATTTATACAATATTACTATTACTTGTCTTGGTGAACCGATGACTGTGACATGCAATGAGACAACGCATCAAACAAACATTGATTCATATGAAGACGACATACCTGACGAGATTGTCAAGGAAGTTGAGAACTTTGAGAACAGACCTAAGTCCAACCTGGATGAGACCGAAGTTATCAACCTGGGAGATTCAGAAAACGTCAAGGAAACTCGTATCAGCATTTATTTGTCACCATCAGAAAAGAAACGTATTTGCATGGTCGTATGATGACATGGCTGGTCTAAGTACGTCTATTGTGGCTCACAAACTGCCAACCAATCCAACGTGTCCACCAGTGAAACAAAAGCTCAGAAAGTTCAAACCCGACATGAGTTTGAAAATCAAAGAAGAAGTTACCAAGCAAATCAATGCCAAAGTTCTCCAGGTATTGGAGTATCCGACATGGTTAGCTAACATTGTTCCTGTGCCAAAGAAGGAGGGGAAGGTCAGAGTCTGCGTCGACTACCGGGATCTCAACCGGTCCAGTCCGAAAGATGACTTCCCCTTGCCAAATATACACATTCTGATTGACAACTGCGCCAAGCATTAATTGCAGTACTTTATGGATTGCTTCGCTTTTTATCACCAAATTTGGATGAATGAGGAAGATGCTGAGAAGACGACGTTCATTACGCCGTGGGGAGTATATTGTTACAAGATGATGCCATTCGGTCTAAAGAATACAGGGGCCACTTACATGAGGGCCATGACCACCATATTCCATGACATGATTCACAAAGAGATCGAGGTGTACGTAGATGACGTCATTATCAAATCAAAGAAAGCTGTTGATCACATGGAGAATTTGGGGAAGTTATTCAATAGGTTGCGAAAATACAATCTTAAACTGAACCCCAAATTCGGGGTTCCTACTGGGAAGTTGCTGGGATTTATTGTAAGTCACTGGGGAATAGAATTGGATCCGTCCAAGGTCAAATCCATTCAAGAGTTACCACCACCAAGGAACAAGAAAGATGTGATGAGTTTCTTGGGGAGGCTTAATTACATCAACCGGTTTATAGCGCAGTCTACAGTCATCTGTGAGTCAATCTTTAAGATGTTGAAGAAGGAAGCTGCAATCAAATGGACCGATGATTTTCAAAAGGATTTCGACAGAATCAAGGAATATTTGTCAACACTGCCAGTCTTGGTACTGCCTGATCTAGGTAGACCTCTGTTACTCTACCTTGCAGTATTAGATGGAGCTTTCGGCTGCGTTCTGGGGTAGCATGATGAAACAGGAAGGAAGGAACAAGCTATTTATTACCTCAGCAAGAAGTTCACTCCATATGAGGCTCGGTATTCTCTATTAGAGCGTACATGTTGTGCTCTAACTTGGGTCGCCCAAAAGCTGAGGCACTAATTCTATGCCTACACAACATATCTCATATCAAGGATGGATCCATTGAAGTATATCTTTCAGAATCCCATGCCCACTGGCAAGCTAGCCAAGTGGCAGATCCTGCTGAGTGAATTCGACATTGTTTACATGACTCAGAAGGCAGTTAAAGGACAAGCTTTGGCAGACCATCTTGCTGAGAATCCCGTAGACGGAGGATACAAACCCCTGAAAACATATTTTCCTGATGAGGAGGTATCATTCATATGAGAAGATATTGCAGAATCCTATGATGGTTGGAGGATGTTCTTTGATGGAGTAGCAAACTTCAAAGGAGTCAGTATTTGAGCAGTACTAGTATCAGAGACCGGTCAGCATTATCTGATATCTGCCAAACTCAGGTTCCCTTGCACCAACAATATGGCTGAATACGAAGCCTACATCTTGGGGCTCAACATGGTCATTAACATGAACGTCCAGGAGCTGTTAGTGATTGGTGATTTAGACTTATTGGTACATCAGGTACAAGGAGAATGGCAATGCCAAGATACTGTCGTATCTGCACCACGTACAAGAATTAATAAAGAGGTTCACAAATATGGAGTTCTGGCACGTCCCCAGAATCCAGAATGAGTTTACTGACGCATTAGCTACTTTGTCCTCAATGATGCAGCACCCGGACAAGAATTTTATCGACCCTATTCCCATAAAAATCCATAATCAGCCAGACGGTGCCTATATCAAAGAAGAAGAAGACGAAAATCCTTGGTTTCATGACATCAATAAGTACTTGGTAAATGAAGAATACCCCGAGCTTGCAAATTCCACTCAGAAACGCACACTTCGGAGATTGTCCAATAATTTTTTCCACAACGGAGGAATCATGTATAGGAGGACTCCTGATTTGGGGTTATTAAGGTGTGTTGATGCAAAGGAAGCGTCAAAGTTGCTGGAAGAAATTCATGCAGGGGCCTGTGGCCCACATATGAGCGGTTTTGTTTTAGCAAAGAAAATACTCCGAGTAGGTTACTTTCAGATGACTGTGGAAACGGAATGCATCCAGTATGTTCGGAAGTTCCACCGCTGCCAGATACATGGGGATATGATAAAGGTTCCTCAAAGTGAGCTCAATGCAACAAGCTCACCATGGCCGTTCGCCGCCTGGGGTATGGACGTTATATGACCAGTTGAGTCGGCCGCTTCCAATGGCCACAGGTTCATTTTGGTCTCCATTGATTACTTCACAAAATGGGTCGAAGCAGCCTCCTACAAAGCAGTTACCAAGAAAGTTGTGGCCGACTTTGTTCGCGACCGCTTCGTTTGTCGGTTCGGAGTTCCAGAGTCAATCATCACCGAAAATGGTTCTAATCTCAACAGTGACTTGATGAAAGCTATGTGTGAAACTTTCGAGATCAAACACAAGAATTTCACAGCATACAGACCTCAGATGAATGGAGCCGTAGAAACAGCTAACAAAAACATCAACAAGATACTAAGAAAGATGATAGAAAGGCACAAACAGTGGCATGAGAAGTTATCATTTGCCTTATTGGGATATCGCATCGCACCTCAACAGGGGCAACTCCCTATATTCTAGTTTATGGTACAGAGGCTGTAGTTCCTGCCGAAGTGGAGATCCCATCTCTAAGAGTTATACAGGAAGCTGAGCTCAATGATGCAGAGTGAGTAAGGAGCCGTTATGAGCAACTATCCTCATAGACGGGAAAATAATGAATGCAGTATGCCATGGTCAACTATATCAGAACAAATTGGCCAGTGCCTTCAACAAGAAAGTCAAGCCGAGACGATTCACACCAGGGCAACTGGTATTAAAGAAAATCTTTCCGCATCAAGATGAAGCCAAGGGGAAGTTCTCTCCCAACTGGCAAGGTCCGTACATGGTTCATAAAGTGCTAACAGGAGGAGCACTTATACTCGCAGAAATGGACGGAGAAGTCTGGCCCAAGCCAATCAATTCAGATGCAGTCAAGCGCTACTATGTGTAATCTTTATGCTTCCTCAATGATGTAATTTGAACTACGCCTGACCTGATTCCCATTTAAGAGGGGATACGTAGGCAGCCCTATGGGTTCGGTCATAATTCAATAAAAATCTATTCTTTTTCCCGCAACTGGAAACTGGGACACAGTTTTGAGGAGGACCCTCAAAATTCCGAAGCAAGTTCATCCAGTCCCGGCGCGAGCAGCCGTCAGAGGCATCCACCCAGCAAACTGGGGCAGAATTTTGAGGAGGAATCTTAAAATTCCACAGCAGAAGAGGTTGCAATGTCTCAAGTCATGCCACGTCGTCAGTTCATCTTAAAAACTATTCTAGATTATATATTACGCTTTTACAAAATCATACATATTTAATTATTTTTTGAAACAACTTGTTTAGAGAATGCTACCCCAATGATATAGACAGTATCATCAGATCAATCCAACGAGCCAAGAAGAGCCAGCGGGAATGCGAACTAACCTTCCCCCTTACAAAACTCACGATCTTTCTTTGGATGCAGGCACAAATTGCAGAATCCCCATAACATATTATCCTCTCAAAGTACAGACATAGTTCCTGAAACTCATCGCACACGCCAACATCTATTATCAGCACAAATGATGCTTCATTATCACAATTCTCTACCGCAATTAATGCCAGCTAAGAATTTCTGCCGTCCTTCCTCGCATATTGTATAAGGCTACCTTTCTGCCTTTCGAGACTAAACGATGTCTCCATCTACATCCGCATATTACATAAGGCTACCTTTCTGCCTTCCGAGACTAAACGCTATCTCCATCTGCATTCACATATTGCATAAGGATACCTTTCTGCCTTCCGAGCCTAAACGCTGTCTCCATCTGCCTCCGTATCTTGCATAAGGATACCTTTCTGCCTTCCGAGACTAAACGTTGTCTCCATCTGCGTCCGCATCTTGCATAAGGCTACCTTTCTGCCTTCCGAGACTAAACGTTGTCTCCATCTACATCAGCATATTGCATAAGGCTACCTTTCTGCCTTCCGAGACTAAACACTGTCTCCTTCTGCATCCGCATCTTGCATAAGGCTACCTTTCTGCCTTCCGAGACTAAACTTTGTCTCTATATGCATCTGCATCTTGCATAAGGCTACCTTTCTGCCTTCCGAGACCAAACGCTGTCTCCATCTGCATCCGCATCTTGCATAAGGCTACCTTTCTGCCTTCCGAGACTAAACATTGTCTCCCATTTACTTTTCAAAAGCAACCTCTGTCTCTATTATTCGCTTCCTTTCGGGCTAAGCTATGCCCCTTAATTCGCAAGACTAAGCTCTGTCTTTTCAGCATCATACTATTGCATCTTCATGGGCTGAAATATCGCCAACTTATCCAAAGGCGTCATCATTCGGAGGCACCATCTTTATGGTCCGAGAACACCATGTCATGGCTTGAGGATCTCTTTTATCATTTTGCATATCATTATTCAAAAGCGTCATGGTTTGAAGAAACCATTCTCATGGCCCAAGAACATCATTTCATAGCCTGCGAATCCCGCATCAAGCGATTTATGGCCCAGGACATCATGGTCTAAGGACGTCATCCTCAACCGTCCGAAGACAACATTCATAGTCCAATGAGAATATGCATCATGTTTAAATTACGCATAATCTATGCTTGTTATTCGTTTGCAGGAAATCCGGCTAAGAACAACCAGCCAAGCAGGAGCGGACCGCTCCAATTCTCCTAACTACCCCGTAAGCCATTTTGTTCACCTTACCTTGCACCTTGCGTCCGTCCTTGTAAGACTTCACAGGTATACTTCTCCGGTGACTCATGAACTACATACGGCCTTATTCCTGTACAACCAGGGATATGTAGGCAGCTCAGAAGCCAGGTTGCGACCTAAATCTTTCATACTATCTCCCTCCGGTCAAAATTGGCCATCATATCTTTACCAGAATACTCTTTCATCCTTTCCGGGTAAAGAGGGGAAGTTGTTGATACCCAATTTTTCCTCAAATTATTTTCAAACTTACAAGTATACTTTCAAAATCACTCTTTACAGTAACTGGTATTTTTCCACTATTTTTCGTATTTTTATCAAATTAATTTCCTGTTTATTTAACACTTTATATTCCATAATTATTCATAAATGTTGTTATTTCAAATCATTTTCTTGCTCAATATGTTATTTATATCCTATTTAATTCCCTTAGGATTATATTATTTCACAAATTAGCCAATATTGGCATTATTTAGTTAATTTCAGTAGTTTTTGCGATTATAGCACAAATGTACATTTATACCATTTTAAAATTAATGAATGATCATTTATATTTTTGTATATTATTTAATGGCCTTAATTTCATTTATTTGGTCTCAATTTCATTTTTACACAATTATTAGCTATTTTATTAATTAATTATCTTATTTCATTGGGTATTTAACATTTAGCCACATTTTATTTAAATTATAACCAGTTTTTAAACCCAACCCACCTGACCCTTTAATACCTAACTAACCCATCCCAAAACCCGTTCATACCTAGCCTAACCCCACACCTGATCTGAACCGTTGATCAAATGAGATCAACTGTCCAGATAAGTGTTATCATAATTAAAATCAACCACTACCCCCTCCGACCCCTCATTCTCTCAACACTCATTATCTCTCTATCTCTCTCTGTACTCTATAGTTATTTCTAGAAGCCTCCTTTGGCTTCTCTCCTCCGATGGAGTCCGGTCATCTTCTCCGACTGGTTCTTTCACCAGAAACCATGGCTCCTCATCGTCTCATGGCTATTTGTCCACCTTGCACTGGTACAGTGATACCCTAAAGCCCTCAGGTGAACCTGGAGCGGTTCACTCACCTCCCATGGTCCCATGCCACTTTCTGGCCTTCCCTGGCTGTCTGAGTAAAAACTACAACCTTTCTAGCTTAAGCCAACAACGTCTTTGAGGTTTTTCCTACTTCTCTGGGTTCCACGAAACCCTAATCCTATGTCTTTCGATTTCCTCTAGATCTTATTTAGATCTACGATATTACGAAGCTTCTTTACATGTTTTCTCTGAAAAAACCTTCATTTTAGGTAATCTCTCATTTCAAAATTAGGGTTTCATACCCCTTTTTTAAGAAACGATTTCTTGCTTCTGTTTTTATGTGATTCTGTGTGTCTTTCTATTATTCAATGGTTTATTCAAAGCTTCTATCATATTTAACTTGCTTTACTAAAAACCCTAAGTTTTTCCTAAACTCTGAATCTATCTGTGATTGATATGTTGTTTGAACTCTTATCTCTCGTAGATGTTAAGCTTCTCTATGATTTCTATCCTGTTGTTGTTGTTGTTGTTGTTGTTGTTGTTGTTATTGTTGTTGTTGTTGTTGTTAAGGTTTACTATCTCTGTGTTTCTATTATGTCTAATATCACTGTTCGTCTATGAACCTGTGTGATTCTTGCTTTACCTAGGGTTTTTAATCTTCTATTGTTCTCTACTGCTTGCCTAAGATTTTCTCTGAAAGATTTAGATTTAATCGAGAGAGGAGTCTGAATCGGAAACATAAGTTAATCACCTATTGAATTCGTGAGAATTGAAAGAACCTCAAGAGTGAAATATAATAGTATCATATCCAGAATAAAAACCTTGCACTTATCATGTCAAAACCCTTATTCTCAAATTAATAAGAAACCGACTTCTCTAATCTCTAGTTTGTTGTAGTCGATTGTCAATTTCTTTACTTTAGTAGTTAATCATAGTTCGTAATCATTTAACTCAAGTGTTGATTCTCCTGAATAGAAATTAAAGCAGAAATTACTCAAACATTGTTTAAATCCAATTTCTGTGGAGATGATATTTTACTATACTATCTTTGATTAGAGAGCATAAACTTTGTGTTGTGTTTTGTGCTCGTCAGTATTTTGCCACAAAACTACTATTGTCACTTTATATGTATATATGCGCATTGCCACACCTCCTTTTTCGGGGAAAGAAATTTTTTCAATTAAAGTGATATTATTTTAAAAGGAATAATTTTTATTATTTTAAGAAGTCGCCACTTGAAATTGATTGTTTTTTGTGTTCCAAGTCACCTTTTATTTGTGTCCCTAATCAAGAAAAGTTTTGATTCTAATTTATGGTCCGCATAGAAGACCGTGTACGAAATTTTGTTGACCAGGGAAAATGTGTGAGGCACTCATCGAATCTCGTGGTTCTGCACGATCTCTTAATTAACTTAAACTCATCTTAAAATATTTCCAGATATTCTATATTTGATGGGTTTTTGCATCTTTACCTTTATATGCTTTTAATTGTTTGATTATTAAATTACGGAAGAATATCTTTGAACGAGTCAAGCATACGTATCCTCACTTTTATTAAATGCTCAAATCATGTCACACATATGTATACACAATCAAAAATAATTTGTTAGTATTTTAAGAAGGCGAAATAACCTCGTGGCCACTTAAACTTGTACGAGATTTCAAAGCCGATATATAAACTTACATAGTTTCTATTTGAACACTCAAACTCGTATATTTGATAACTAATAAACATATTTGACCGTTGACCATGCACAGACCATGCACATGTGGCAGTAACAGAGGTGATATGGACAAAGTATGTGCAAATCACCTAAACTAAGCGCATCACTACAATAATTTTGATTAAAAAAATCTAAAATAAAAAAAATATAAAGAAAAAGAAAGAAAATAAGCCTCTGCTCCAAAATCATTAAACCCCTATTCCCCTCACGCCTTTCTGTTTCTTTTCCCTAATCTCCATTGTCATCTGCCCTCCCCTCCACCCCCTCCTTTTCTTTCTCCCCACCTCCAATCTTTCCCGCTTCTTCATCCGTTTGTTCCAAACCCAGAAAACAATGGTGAAAAACAAAGAAAATCAATAAATTTTATCAAAAATTTTCTATCAATCTTTTCTCTCACATTAATTGTCTTTTTTTTTTGTATCCATCTCAAACCGTAAGACAGATAGAGAAAAGACAAAGACCATAAAACAATTGACGAATTTTGGGTGAAAATTTCTAATTACGCAGTCCGACTTCTTCTCTCTTTTGGATTTCACCATTCATGTTCTTCTATGACATAGCATCACCGGCTCTTTTTTCCCTCGACTGAATTTTAGAAGGTGGCTCAATGATTCTTTAACTTGTAATTTGGGTATGGATTTTATAAATTTTGTTAAAAGTGAAAAATGGTGGATTTTATGGAAGTTCATGGCTAATTTGGGTCGGTCTGTTGATTAAAGGGGGGTGGGGGGACCCAATCAATTGGGGTTTGTTTTTGCGCCCTTAAATGTGTAACAATCTCATTGGTCATTTGCTGACTGGATGGACATGTCTGTGTACGTGTAATACACGCGCATAGGCTCAAAGGTTAGATGTGTTTATTAGTTAAGGGAATCATGAGTTCGAGTGTTCAAATGAGAAAATTTAAAGTTCGTGTATCGACTTTCAAAAGCCCTACAAATTTAAGTAGCCAGGAAGCAATTACGCCTTTTAAGAATTTAAGTTAATCCGCGTGAGCGCGTGCTTTGCCCTTTAAATTACGGATCATAGTTATATTATCAAACCTATATATAAACCACGGTATATTAAAACGTGCCTAAAACATACTGGCGTGTTTAATTTTTTCCTAAGTTCAGATTGAAACGGAGGCAGGAGTTTATGAATAAAATATTATTATGGAAGAAATAAGCTAGCTACCATGATCTATTACTCGACCCAAATTACTTTCATTGTTGTAATTTAATATTTAATAAAAATCAATTAAGAATGTAATATTCGTCGAACAACGTCAACATTAACTGGAAGATTGGATAAAGTCATACTCATAAGCAAGAAGCTGATCTAAAATAAAGACCAAGAAGTTGAGAAAGAGGACCGGAAAATTCCTTGAAATGATTCCATTGCTACAGATGCATGATTCTACAGGATATATGGAAATAGTACTTTGACTGAAAGCTCGTCTCGTCGTGAACTCGGACGGACCTCTCGATGAAAAGGTTGGTGCTTTATTACTAGTTTTAGCCTGATTTGTGGTAGCAAACAGGTCGCATTTTGTGGCTGATTTTTGCTGCAAAAAGGGTGTTGTTTCATAGGTGTTTATGGTGATTTTCAGCTGTTATTTCATAGTTTCTGGGATCACGCTTTGGTGGCACTTTCACAATGATTTCGAGCTGATATTTCGGGTGGTTTTCATGGGTGATGGTGGCTGATTTTAAGAGCTACTGTTGCTGGTTTTTGGAGCTGAAATTGCTAATTTTCATGGCTGAAACGGGCGATTTATTGCTGGTTTATATCGTGAAAAAGCAGCTGGATTTGTGGTGATGGTGAGAGATTAAGGACGACAGTTTTTAATTTGGTGGTTTATGTGGTCGTCGATGGTGGTGTTTTACCTGGCTGAAACCAGTGGCGGACGCACATAGTGACAAAGTGGTTCAGTTGAACTCGCTTCGTCAAAAAATAATATCGTGTATATGTATAAATTACGATTAAAGTTGTGTAAATTTGTATAAATATTTTATTTGAACCCACTTGACAACTACTATTTTACGATTAAAGTTATGTACTTCTATGCTTGAACCCACTTACACAAAATCCTGGATCGGCCGAAACATGTGGTTTTAAACTGGTTTTGGTGTAGGGAAGTGGTTAAAAAGGTATGGAGAAAATAGGATCCAAGAGAATGAAAGTAGAAACCTTCTTGTTAGTTTCTAAGCTTTTCGTCTATGGAGAAGATGAGAGCTCCGTTTCCTTTTTTTAGTTCTAAAATGTAGTCTAGGTCTCTTCATGTGAGTTTGAGTGAGGGCGGAGGAATCATAAGAGAAAAAAAAAAAGAAGAAAAAGAAATAAAATTAAATATAGTTTCCTAAAATGTGCCTAGTTTAGAGTAATCTTTCTCGTAGTACGCACAGACCATTTATGAAAACACAGGCAAGCTACATGGATACGGTAACCATACTGTCATGGATTTTGATTGTACAATATTTAGTAATCTTACTGTAGAAGAAGAAAAAATAACCCCTCCAACCACCCTAACTTCTTACCCATTACAATAAAGGACAAAAGCAGACTATATGAGCCCCTGTAACGGTCCATAATCATTAAATGCCACGAACCAAATCGAACGGCCACGACGGACACCCGGTACCTTATTCAATCGAGTACCAATGTAACATATCTTTTTTATCGTAATATCATGGGTAAATGGGCCAAAAGGGTCGTCATGAGATAACCAGAATAAAATAGAAATTTTTACATTCCTATATCATGTAGGAAACTATATTACCCTCAATGTTTAAAGTTTGATATAATTACATTTACTATACCTAATTACCAATCATATACCATTTGTATATTAACTCTACATTAAATAGTCCGTATATCCCTCCTAAATCAATAGTACCGTATATTCCACAGAATCCCACCCCACCCCACCCACGTTTATCTCTCCCAAACCCACACCATCACTCACGTATCACTCCC
>MDKI01051068.1:0-13085 GCA_005239505.1 Nicotiana paniculata
TTCTATCCATGATCGAACCAAAGAACATTGGGGAAGCCCTATAAGATGCTGATTGGGTAAATGTCATGTAAGAAGAGCTGAATCAGTTTGAAAGAAGTCAAGTATGGTACTTGGTACCTAGGCCACTAGACAGATCAGTGATTGGCACCAAGTGGGTCTTCGGGAACAAGCTCGATGAGGATGGAACTGTTACAAGGAATAAGGCAAGATTAGTTGTTCAAGGGTATAGTCAAGAAGAAGGAATTGACTATGATGAGACCTTTTCCCCTGTGGCAAGACTGGAGGCAATCAGACTTCTTATAGCATTTGCTGCACACATGGAATTCACTCTTCATCAGATGGATGTTAAGAGTGCCTTTCTCAATGGCTATCTGAAGGAAGATGTATTTGTCAAGCAGCCTCCAGGTTTTGAAAGCAAGGAGTCACCTGACCACGTATACAAACTCGACAAGGCTCTATATGGTCTCAAACAAGCACCAAGAGCATGGTACGAACGATTATCAAAATTCCTGCTAGAACATGGGTACAAACGAGGCAAAATTGACAGTACCTTGCTCTTAAGGGAAAAGGGTAAGGATCTCCTGATTGTGCAAATATATGTGGATGATATTATATTTGGGGTGACTTCTGAAAAATTGAGCAAGGAATTTGCTATGCTAATGGGAAGTGAGTTTGAGATGAGTATGATGGGTGAGCTAAACTTTTTCTTAGGCTTGCAAATTAAGAACAACCCAAGTAGAACAATGATCCACCAACAAAAGTATGTGAAAGAATTGCTCAAGAAGTTTAAAATGGAAGACTCAAAAGAAATATACACTCCCATAGCCACATCTACAAAATTGGATGTGGATGAACCTAGTTCATCTGTTGCTCAGAAGCTATACAGAGGGATGATTGGGTCTCTATTATATCTCATTGCTAGAAGACCTGATATTGTGTTCAGCGTGGGACTGTGTGCTAGGTTTCAGGCAAATCCAAAGAAGTCCCACCTCACTGCAGTAAAGAGAATTTTGAGATATTTGAAAGGCACCACTGATTTGTGCCTTTGGTATCCTAAAGGTAGTAATTTCGACCTTGTAGGATATGCTGATTATGATTATGCAGGATTCTTGGTTCACAGGAAAAGTACTTCAGGTATGGCTCAATTTCTGGGTTCATGCCTTGTGGCTTGGGCTACCAAGAAAAAAAATTCAGTAGCCCTGTCTACTGCTGAGGCTGAATATGTGGTTGCAGCCTCCTGCTGTGCTCAGTTGCTGTGGATCAAGCAAAAAATCATGGACTTTGGTATAGATGTGGGATGCATTCCTATTTTTTGTGACAACACTAGTGCAATTAGTATGCCAAAGAACCCGGTTCATCACAAGAGAACTAAGCACATAGATGCTAGGCACCACTTCCTGAGGGATAACTACGAAAAGGGAATGATCTCAATTGAATTTTGTGCTACTGATCAACAAATTGCAGATATCTTTACTAAAGCACTGAGTAGGGAGCATTTTGAGAGAAACAGGCTTGAATTATGGATGATTAAGATCACCTGATTGAAAAAAAAAAATCAAAACAAAAAATGAAAAACTTTGGCTAGAAAAGTCTGAAACTGGTGTAAATAATCATATTAACAATTGCTCAGTCTCATACTGTAAAAATTATACTCTTATGCCATGTTTTGATATGACTCACTGATCACTAATGAAATTTTTTCTATCTTTGCAAATTGAGGCTTGATCAAGAGGATTCTGAAATGATGAACCTGGTTCATCGTGCTGGTTCATCTGAAAGGCGAGGTATCTGTTCTACACTCTGCACACTTTGAAATACTAATAATTAAATCATGAGCAGAACTCTGCCCAAACTCAAAATCTTTTCAAACCATTCTTCTGAGATCATCTCTAATGTTGTTGAAAACCTTAGAAAATAGGTTCATACTGGTTGGGTCTGTGAAGGATGTGGAACTGCTGGAGACGAGAAGAAGAGGTGGTAAAGACAAAATTAAAAAAATAAAAAGAGAGAGAGGGAGTAATGAGTGAAGAGAGGGGAATAGGGCAAGAATCTGTAAAAATGGCTATTTGTGTGTTGAGCCAGAAAAGGAGGAAGAAAGTAGCAAGAACACAGGGGGAAGTGAATCAGGAGAAACCGCTGAAGGGTTAGTAAATTTAGGAAAGGTACAGATGAACCTAGTTCATCTGCTTAGGAAACCCTGGTGGATCTGCTGAAAATGTTAGGCGATAATTACAATCCAAATAAGAAAAGAACTCCTAAAGCTCAAACTTCTGGAAAAGGAAGAGAAAGTAAGAAAAGAAAAGCTGCTTCTTCTAAGACTTATAATATTTCTCTTCCAAGAGGAAGAACTACAAGGATCAAGGTAAAGCAAACTGAGGACGAGTTGAAGACAACTTTTAGATGAGAGTAAGAAGAAAAGAGTGGAAAAAGGGAAAGAAAAGGTTGTTGAGCCTATTGAGGCTATTGAAGTGGATGGGATGGACCTGGTCCATCAAAGTGGAAAAGTGGAAGAGGTAGAGGTTCAGACCACTAAGCCCAAGAAAGCCAAAACTTCCTCAAAGAAGTCTTCATCTGTTTCTAAGTCTGCTGAACCATCCATCTTGGCTAAATGAACCATGTCTGCAATTTTTCCAAGCCTTAATTTACTACCTTGCTTAGAACTTTCAGTGACCTAGATTCAGAATTTTTTGTTTGTCACATGTTTTAACTGTTTTGGTTTCATTTTGTGGATTGTGGTAGAATTGTATTCTCTCCATCAATGAAATCTGATGCTTTTTGCTCTGATTCAGTATCTCTATTTTTTTGATAGTTTGAATTCTTAGTTGATTATTGATGATTAATCCATGATTGCATATGCAGTTGCCCAAGTGGTCATGGGTAATGATTAATAAATCTGGTAAGTGTATCATTTTGCAAACTTTTCGATGATGCCAAAAGGGGGAAGATATGTGCTGAAATTGTTTCTACTTTTTTTTTTCAAAGTGATATTTATAACCTAATGAACCTGGTTTCTCTATGATTAATGCTTAAAACCATACAAAGTGGTTTAAGTGTATACAGGATTAAGCACAGAGTTTGTCATCATCAAAAAGGGGGAATTTGTTGACCCATGTCACTGCATAGTTTTGAAGATTGACAAATGGCTGACCAGTTGAACCAGGTCCATCAGAGCACACATCTTGAACTGAATAGCTGGCACATGAACCGTATATGCATAGGAGATATTTGTGAATGTGAAATATCAATGAACCAAGATATTGTCTCCTAATGCGAAAAGGTTGCAAACTGATGAGAAGATTGAAGTCGAATTCAGCAAGGAAAGTAACAAAAGAAAGGAAGTTGAGTTTGATACGAATTTGTTCACCCAGGTAGAGTTGGACTAGAATTGGACGACAAGCTCAACAACTGACTCTATAAATACTCGATGTATTTCTGCTGGAATTTACAACGCACAAAAGCTGAAGTAAATCAAAATCTGAAAGCAAAGTTCCCAGAGTTATTTTGCTAGCAGAATCATTGTGCGATTCAAAGGCTACAATTCAACTAGAAGAACCAGTTCCATCTGTTTATCATTAAGTCTAGTTGATTGTAGTAGGAGTTTTAATATTGTATCTTTTCAGCTTTCATAGAAGCAATTGTAATAGGTACTCATTATTCAAGTTAGAGTTAGCTTGAAGCTTGTAGAAATTAGCTGGGGGCTAGTTACTACAAAGGGATTAGAGTTAGACCTAGGATTACAAAAGAGTTTATTTTGTAAGTCCGTTTGGCTCAGAGTTTTTAGTGAACTGTTTGAGCAAATCCCACTGAGGAGTAGGTCATGGTTTTTTAACCTTTTGAGCCAGGTGTTCTCCACGTAAAAATCTCTGTGTTTTTACTTTACTGCTTTTAATATTCTGCAACAGTAGAAGTAAGTACATCAAGAAGAACCAGGTTCTTCCAGTTAGACAAGACTCGAAAAATGGGTACCACATAAAGTAACATATCTTCTTGTGTTGTATTGACGTCTAAGAACATCACCTTGGTACGGAGCCGGTACCGGATCGCATAATATTTGTCCGGGACATCAAATACAATCGAAGGAACCATAACCAACTCTTAGAAATTATCAATTTATATTTTTTGGCATTTTATGGCAATTAAACTGGAATTTCGCCAGTCGTGCCTGTATTATCGCCTGCCATGGTCCAGGCCAGTCGCCTTGGTACGGAGCCGGTACCGGATCGCATAATATTTGTCCGGGACATCAAATACAATCGAAGGAACCATAACCAACTCTTAGAAATTATCAATTTATATTTTTTGGCATTTTATGGCAATTAAACTGGAATTCTGCAAGTCGAGCCTATATTATCGCCTGCCATGGTCCAAGCCGGACGCCTTATTACAAAGTCGGTACCACATCGCATGATATTTGTCAAGGAAATCAAATACGACCCAATAAACCATAACCAACGCTTCGAAATGATCAAGTTACATTTTCGGCATTTTCTGGCGATTAAATCTGCCAATCGTGCCTGTATTATCGCCTGCCATGGTCCAGGCCGAATGCCTTGGTACGGAACCGGTAACGGATCACATGATATTTGTCCAGAAAATCAAATACGACACAAGAAACCATAACTAACGCTTCGAAATTATCAAGTAATGTTTTTTGGCATTTTATGGCAATTAAACTTGAATTCCATCAGCCGTGCTTGTATTATCGCCTGCTATGGTCCAGGCCGGACGTCTTGGTACATAGCTGGTACCGGATCACATGATATTTGTCCGAGACATCAAATACGACCCAAGGAACCATAATCAACGCTAAGAAATGATCAAGATAAATTTTTTGGCATTTTATGGTAAATTAAACTGGAATTCCGCCAGTCGTGCCTGTATTATCGCCTGCCATGGTCCAGGCCGGACGCTTTGATACGGAGCCCGTACCGGATCACATGATATTTTTCCGGGACATCACATACGACCCAATGAACCATAACCAATGCTTCGAAATGATCAAGTTACATTTTCTGGCATTTTATGGAAATTAAACTGGAATTCTCCCTGTCGTGCCTGTATTATCGCCTGCCACGGTCCAGGCAGGACGTCTTGGTTCAGAGCCGGTACCGGATGGCATGATATTTTTCCGGGACATCAAATACGACCTTACGCACCATAACCAACGCTTCGAATTGATCAATTTACATTTCTTGGCCTTTTATGGAAATTAAACTGGAATTCCGCAAGTCGTGCCTGTATTATCGCCTGCCATGGTCGAGGCCGGACGCATTGGTACGAAGCCGGTACCGGATCACATGATATTTTTCCGGGACATCAGATACGACCCAAGGAACCATAACCAACGCTTCAAAATGATCAAGTTACATTTTTTGGAATTTTATGGCAATGAAACTAGAATTCCGTCTATCGTGCCTGTATTATCTCCTGCCATGGTCCAGGCCGAACGCGTTGGTACAGAGCAGACCGGATCTCATGCTATTTTTCTGAGACATCACATACGACCCAAGGACCATAATCAACGCTTCGAAATGATCAAGTTACATTTTTTGGCATTTTATGACAATTAAGATGGAATTCCGGTAGTCGTGCCTATATTATCGCCTGCCATGGTCCAGGTCGGACGCCTTGGTACGGAGACGGTACCGGATCGGTTAATATTTTTCCAGGACATCATATACGACCCAAGGAACCATAACCAACGCTTAGAAATGATCAAGTTATACTTTTTTGTATTTTATGGAAATTAAACTGGAATTCCGGTAGTCGTGCCTGTATTATCGCCTGTCGTGGTCCAGGACAGATCCTTTGGTACGGAGCCGGTACCAGATCGCATGATATTTGTCTGGGACATACAATACGGCCAAAGGAACCATAACCAACGATTCGAAATGGTCAAGTTACATTTTTTGGGCATTTTATGGACATTAATATGGAATTCTGCGAAACGTGTCAGTATTATTGCCTGCCATGGTCCAGGCGGGATTCCTTTGTACGGAGCCGGTACCGGATCACTTTATATTTGTCCGGGACATCAAATACAACCTTACGCACCATAACCAACGCTTCGAAATGATCAAGTTACATTTTTTGGCATTTTATGGCAATGAAACTGGAATTCCGCTAGTCGTGCCTGTATTATCGCTCGCCATGGTCCATGACGGACGAGTTGGTACAGAGCCGATACCAGATTTCATGATATTTGTTCGAGACATAAAATACGACCCAAGGAACCATAACCAACGCTTCGAAATGATCAAGTTACATTTTTTGGCATTTTATGGTAATTAAACTGGAAATCTGCCAGTCGTGCCTGGAGTATCGACTGACATGGTCCATGCCGGATGCTTTGGTACGGAGCCGATACCGGATCATATGATATTTATCCGGGACATAACATACGACCAAGGAACCATAACCAATGCTTCGAAATGATCAATTTACATTTTTTGGCATTTTATGGAAATTAAACTGGAATTCTGCCAGTCTTGCCTGTATTATCGCCTGCCATGGTCCAGGCAGGACGCCTTGGTACGGAGCCGGTATCGGATCGCATGATATTTATCCGGGAGTTCAAATACGACCTTACTCACCATAACCAATGCTTCGAATTGATCAATTTACATTTCTTGGCATTTTATGGAAATTAAACTGGAATTCCGCAAGTCGTGCTTGTATTATCGCCTGCCATGGTCCAGGCCGGACGCCTTTGTACGAAGCCGGTAACATATCGAATGGTATTTATTCGGGACATAGTATACGACCCAAGGAACCATAACCTACACTTCGAAATGAAGAACTTACACTTTTTTGCATTTTATGGCAATTAAACTGGAATTCCGCCAGTCGTGCCTAAAGTATTACCTGCCATGGTCCAGGCCGGACGCTTTGGTAAGGAGCCGGTATCAGACCGCATGATATTTATCCGAGACATAAAATATGACCCAAGGAACCATAACCAACGCTTCGAAATGATCAATTTACGTTTTATGGTATTTATGGAAATTAAACTGGAATTCTGCCAACCGTGTCTGTATTATCGCCTGCCATGGTCGAGGCACGACGCCATGGTACTGAGCCACTACCGGATCGCATGATATTTGTCTGGGACATCAAATACGACCCAAGGAACCATAACCAACGCTTTGAAATGATCAAGTTACATTTTTTGGCATTTTATGGCAATGAAACTTGAATTCCGCTAGTCGTACCTATATTATTGCCTGCCATGGTCCAGGCCGGACGCCTTGGTATGGAGCCGATACCAGATCTCATGATATTTGTCCGAGACATCAAATAGGACCCAAGGAGACATAACCAACGCTTCAAAATGATCAAGTTACATTGTTTGGCATTTTATGGAAATTAAACTGGAGTTCCGCAAGTCGTGCCTGTATTATCGCCTGCCATGGTCCAGGTCGGACGCCTTGGTACGGAGCCTGTACTGGATTGAATGATATTTCTTCGGGACAACAAATACTACCCAAGGAACCATATCCAACGCTTCGAAATGATCAATTTACATTTTTGGAATTTTATGGCAATTAAAATTGAATTCCTCAAGTCGTGCCTGAAGTATCGCCTGCCATGGTCCAGGCCAGACGCTTTGGTACGGAGCCGGTACCGGATCTCATGATATTTGTTCGGGATAAAAAATAACACCCAAGGAACCATAACCAATGCTTCGAAATGATCAAGTTATATTTTTTGGCATTTCATGGAAATTAAACTGGAATTGTGCCAATCGTGCATGTGATAGCCTGCCATGGTCCAGGCTGGCCGCCTCGGTACGGGGCCGGTACTAGATCGCATGATATTTTTCCGGGACACAAATACAACCTTAGGAACCATCACCATTGCTTCGAAATGATCAAGTTAAATTTTTGGCATTTTATGGCAATGAAACAGGAATTCCGCCAGACGTGCCTGTATTATCGCCTGCTATGGTCCAGGCCGGACGCCCTTGTACGGAGCCGGTACCGGATCACATGATATTTATCCGGGGCATCAAATACGACCCAAGTAAGCATAATCAACGCTTCGTAATGATCAAGTTACATTTTTTGGCATTTTATGGAAATTAAACTTGAATTCTGCCAATCGTGCATGTATTATTTCCATCCATGGTCCAGGCCGGAAGCCTTGGTATGGATCCGGTACCGGATCGAATGATATTTATCCGCGACATCAAAATACGACCCAAGGAACCATAACCAACGCTTTGAAATGATCACGTTACATTTTTTTGCCTTTTATGGCAATTAAACTGGAATTCCGCCAGTCGTGCCTGTATCATCGCCTGCCATGGTCCAGGGCAGACGCCTTGGTACGGAGCCGGTACCGGATTGCATGATATTTGTTCGGGACATCAAATACGACCCAAGGAACATTAACTAATGCTTCGAAATGATCAAGAGATTTTTTGGCATTTTATGGCAATTAAACTGGAATTACGCTAGTCATGCTTGTATTACCGCCAGCCATGGTCAAGGCCGGATGCCTTGGTACGTAGCCAGTACCGGATCACATGATATTTTTCTGGGACATCAAATACGACCCAAGGAACCATAACCAACACTTCGAAATGATCAAGTTACATGTTTTGGCAATTTATGGCAATTAAACTTGAATTCTGTTAGTCGTCCCTGTATTATCGCCTGTCGTGGTCCACGCTGGACGCCTTGGTACGTAATCGATATCGGATCGCATGAAATTTTTCTGGGACATCAAACACGACCCAAGGAACCATAACCAACGCTTCGAAATGATCACATTACATATTATTTTGCATTTTATGGCAATTAAATTGGAATTCCACTAGTCGTGCCTGTATTATCGCCTGCCATGGTCCATGTCGGACGCCTTGGTAATGAGCCGGTACCGGATCGCTTGATATTTGTCCGGGACATCACATACGACCCAAGGAACATAACCAACACTTCAAAATGATCAAGTTAAATTTTTGGCATTTTATGGCAATTAAACTAGAATTCCGCCAGTCGTGCCTGTATTATCGCCTGCCATGGTCCAGGACGGACGCCTTGATACGGAGCCGGTACCTTATCACATGATATTTTTCCGGGACATCAAATACAACCCAAGGAACCATAACCAACGCTTTGAAATGATCAACTTACATTTTTTGGTATTTAATGGAAATTAAATTGGAATTCTACCAGTCGTGCCTGTATTATCGCCTGCCTTGGTCCAGGCCGGACACTTTGGTACGGAGCCGGTACCAAATCGTATGATATTTGTCCGGGACATCAAATACGACCCAAGGAACCATAACCAATGCTTCAAAATGATCAAGTTAATTTTTTGGCATTTTATGGATATTAAAATGGAATTCCGCCAGTCGTGCTAGTATTATGGCCTGCCAGGGTCCAAGCCATTATCGGATCGCATGATATTTGTCCGGGACTTCAAATATGACCCAACTAACTATAACCAACACTTCGAAATGATCAAGTTATATTTTTTGGCATTTTATGGAAATTAAAGTTGAATTCCGCCAGTCGTGCCTGTATTACGCCTGCCATGGTCCAGATCGGACGCCTTGGTACGGAGTCGTAACGGATCTCATGATATTTTTCCAAGACATCAAATACAACCCAAGGAACCATAACCAACTCTTCGTAATGAACACGTTACATTATTTGGCATTTTATGGCAATTAAACTGGAATTCCACCAGTCGTGCATGTATTATTGCCTGCCATGGTCCAGGACGGACGCCTTGGTACAAAGCCAATACCGGATCTCATGATATTTGTTAGAGACATCAAATACAACCCAAGAAACCATAACCAAGGCTTCGAATGATCGAGTTATATTTTTTTGCAATTTATGGCAATTAAACTGGAATTTTGCCAATTGTGCATGTATTATCGCCTTCCATGGTCCAGGCCGGATGCCTTGGTGCGTAGCTGGTACCGGATCGCATGATATTTGTCCGAGACATCAAATATGACCCAAGGAACCATAAACAACACTTCGAGATAATCACGTTACATTTTTTTGCATTTTATGGCAATTAAACTGGAATTCCGCCAGTCGTGCCTGTATTATCGCCTTCCACGGTCCAGGCCGGACCACTTGGTACAGAGCCGATACGGAATTTCATGATATTTCTTTGGGACATCAAATACGACCCAATGAACCATAACCAATGCTTAGAAATGATCAAGTTACATTTTTTGGCATTTTATGGCAATTAAACTAGAATTCCGCCAGTTGTGCCTTTATTATCTTCTGCCATGGTCCAAGTCGGACGCCTTGGTACGTAGCCGATACCGGATCGCATGATATTTGTCCCATACATCAAATAATACCCAAGGAACCATAACCTACACTTCAAAATGATCAAGTTAAGTGTTTTGGCATTTTATGGCAATTAAACTTGAATTTCGCCAGTCGTGCCTGTATTATCGCCTGCCATGGTCCAGGCCGGACGCCTTGATACAGAGCCGGTACCGTATCGCATGATATTTGTCTGGGACATCAAATACGACCCAAGGAACCATAACCAATGCTTCGAAATGATCAACTTACATTTTTTGGTATTTAATGGAAATTAAATTGGAATTCTGCCACTCGTGCCTGTAGTATCGCCTGCCTTGGTCCAGGCCGGACGCCTTGGTACGGAGCCGGCACCAGATCGTATGATATTTGTCCGGGACATCAAATATGAACCAAGTAACCATAAACAACACTTCGAGATAATCACGTTACATTTTTTTGCATTTTATGGCAATTAAGTTGGAATTCCGCCAGTCGTGCATGTATTCTCGCCTTCCACGGTCTAGGCCGGACGACTTGGTACAGAGCCGATACCGGATTTCATGATATTTTTTCGGGACATCAAATACGACCCAATGAACCATAACCAATGCTTAGAAATGATCAATTTACATTTTTTGGCATTTTATGGCAATTAAACTGGAATTCCGCTAGTCGTGCGTATATTATCGCCTGCCATGGTCCAGGCCGGACTCCTTGGTACGTAGCCGGTAGAAGATCGCACGATATTTGTCTGAGACATCAAATACGACCTAAGGAACCATAACCAACACTTCGAAATAATCACGTTACATTTTTTTGCATTTTATGGA
The DNA here is from genome assembly GCA_005239505.1 of Nicotiana paniculata. Classification (NCBI taxonomy): domain Eukaryota; kingdom Viridiplantae; phylum Streptophyta; class Magnoliopsida; order Solanales; family Solanaceae; genus Nicotiana; species Nicotiana paniculata. Next base: position 11,114 of record MDKI01051068.1, read on the forward strand.
AATTAAACTGGAATTCCGCCAATCGTGCCTGTGTTATCGTCTGCCATAGTCCAGGTCGGACGCCTTGGTACGGAGCCGATACCAGATCGCATGATATTTATCCGGGACATCAAATACGACCCAAGTAACCATAACCAAGTCTTCAAAATGATCAAGTTACATATTTTGGCATTTTATGGAAATTAAACTGGAATTCTGCCTGTCGTGCCTATAGTATCGCATGCCATAGTCCATGCCGGACGCCTTTGTACGGAGCTGGTACCGGATTGCATGATATTTGTCCGGGACATCAAATATGACCAAAGGAACCATAACCAATGCTTTGAAATGAAGAAGTTACATTTTTTAGCATTTTATGGCAATGAAACTGGAATTCCGCCAACCGTGCATGTATTATCGCCTACTATGGTCCAGGTCGGACGCCTAGTTACGGTGTCGGTACAGGATCACATGATATTTTTCCGGGACATCAAATAGGACCTAAGGAAAAATAACCAACGCTTCGAAATGATCTAGTTACATTTTTTGGCATTTTATGGAAATTAAACTGGAATTCTACTAGTCGTGCCTGTATTATTGCCTGCCATGGTCCAGGCAGGACGCCTTGGTACTGAGCCGGTACCGGATCGCATGATATTTGTACGGGACATCAAATACGACCTTACGCACCATAACCAAGGCTTTGAAATGATCAAGTTACATTTTTTTGCATTTTATGGCAATGAAACTGGAATTCCGCTAGTCGTGCCTGTATTATTGCCTGACATGGTCCAGGCCGGATGCCTTGGTACAGAGCTTATACCAGATCTCATGATATTTGTCCGAGACATCAATTACGACCCAAGGAACCATATCCAACACTTCGAAATTATAAAGTTACATTTTTTGGCATTTTATGGCAATTAAACTGGAATTTCGCTAGTCGTGCCTTTATTATCGCCTGTCGTGGTCCAGGCCGGACGCCTTGGTACGTAGTCGATATCGGATCGCATTAAATTTTTCCGGGACATCAAACACGACCCAAGGAACCATAACCAACGCTTTGAAATGATCACGTTACATTTTTTTTCATTTTATTGTAATTAAACTTGAATTCCGCCAGTCATGCCTATAGTATCGCATGCCATGGTCCAGGCCGGACGCCTTTGTACGGAGCTTGTACCGGATTGCATGATATTTGTCCGGGACATCAAATACGACCCAAGGATCCATAACCAACGCTTCGAAATGATCAAGTTATATGTTTTGGCATTTTATGGCAATGAAACTGGAATTTCGCCATCCGTGCCTGTATTATCGCCTACTATGGTCCAGGCCGGACACCTAGATACGATGTCGGTACAGGATCGCATGATATTTTTCCGGGACATCAAATAGGACCTAAGTAAAAATAACCAACGCTTCGAAATGATCAAGTTAGAGGTTTTGGCATTTTATGGCAATTAAACTGGAATTACGCTAGTCATGCCTGTATTATCGCCAACCATGGTCAAGGTCGGACGCCTTGGTACGGAGCCAGCACCGGTTCGCATGATATTTTTCCGGGACATAAAATATGACCCAAGGAACCATAACCCATGATTCGAAATGATCAAGTTACATTTTATGGCATTTTATGTCAATTAAACTTGAATTCCGCTAGTCGTGCCGGTACTATCACCTGTCGTGGTACATGCCGGACGCCTTGGTACGTAGTCGATATCGGATAACATGAAATTTGTCCGGGACATCAAACACGACCCAAGGAACTATAACCAACGCTTCGAAATGATCACGTTACATTTTTGTTTTGCATTTTATGGTAATTAAATTGGAATTCCACCAGTCGTGCCTGTATTATCACCTGCCGTGGTCCAAGCCAGACGCCTTGGTACGGAGCCGGTACAGGATCGCATGATTTTTGTCCGGTACATCACATACGACCCAAGGAGCCTTAACCAATACTTCAAAATGATCAAGTTAAATGTTTTGG
>ML317437.1:0-19828 GCA_005239505.1 Nicotiana paniculata
ATATTTATAGCAAAAAATAGTATAGAATTTGGGTGTGGTCAAAAAATAGTTGTTCACACCTCCTAGTTACGTAGCTTAACTCGGGTAGAACCATTTCGCCTAGGGGGATCCAGCTTATAGTTCCGGGTAGAAGTACTCTTCGCTCAGGGTGTTTTACGTAGCTTAACCCAGGTAGAACCATTTCACCTAGGGGATCCAGCTCATAGTTCTGGGTAGAAGTACTCTTCGCTCAGGTTGCTTTACATAGCTTAACCCAGGTAGAACCATTTCACCTAGGGGGATCTAGCTCATAGTTCCAGGTAGAAGTACTCTTTGCTCAGGTCATTTTACATAGCTTAACCCAGGTAGAACCATTTCGCCTATAGGAATTCAACGCTTTATCAGTAACACAGGGTACCAACCCCTGGTTACATTTCTTTTCCAGTAATACAGGGTACCAACCCCTGGTTGCCTTATCTTCCTAGTAATGCAGGGCACCAACCCCTGGTTACATTTCTCTCCTGTAATACAGGGTACCAACCCTTGGTTACATTCCTTTCAGTAATACAGGGTACCAACCCCTGGTCACATTCCTTCCTAGTAATACAGGGTACCAACCCCTGGTTACCTTATCTTCCTAGTAATATAGGGCACCAACCCCTGGTTACATTTCTCTCTAGTAATACAGGGTACCAACCCCTGGTTGCATTTCTTCCAGTAATACAGGGTGCCAACCCCTGGTTACATTTCTTCCAGTAATACAGAGTGCCAACCCCTGGTTACATTTCTTCCAGTAATATAGGGTGCCAGCCCCTGGTTGCATTTCTTCCAGTAATACAGGGTGCCAGCCCCTGGTTGCATTTCTTCCAGTAATACAGGGTGCCAGCCCCTGGTTACATTTCCTTCCAGTAATACAGGGTGCCAGCCCCTAGTTACGTTTTCTTTCCGATAGTACAGGGTTCCAACCCCAGGTTACTTTCCCTTTCAGTAATACAGGGTACCAACCCCTGGTTACCTATCCTTTGGGTAATGTAAGGTACGTAATCCCTAGTTACAAATTTTTATCTCTTTTAGATAGTTTATTCTAATGTTTCTGTGTGGCTTCCAATAAATTAGATAGTTTACAGCTTTCGCTAATAACTCACAAAATTTTCCTAGTCCAAACTAGGGCAGAAAATTTTTTGTTCGTTTGCGTCTTTGACGTCTTTTCAGGCCCTGCCGTAGAGCACAGGTGACGGGTAAAGCTTGCGATTTCAGTTTCTCATCAGAAGAAAGAAGTCTTTCGATCACAAGATAGTTGGAGTCAGCATTGATAATGTGTCAACAATCCAGCTTCTCAAATTTCATTTTCCCAAATTCTGATCGGGAAATCAAGCAATCAAGAATGATCCATAGTCTTTTCTTCAAAGAGCATCAAGATCCAATCTAAGGTCAACACAAGCGAGCAAGTCAAGAATCATGATTTGACTCCAGAAGACACATAGATAGGAAATTTTGAGACTCTTAGCTTGCAACAATATGTAGTTCTCTTCTTCTTCTGATGTAAGAAGCAAGTAACAGTAACAGCAGCAGCAACAACAGTTTCAAATCCAGTGTTCGGTAGTCCCAGCTACCAAACTTTCCCAGAACTACACTGACCTGATTCCTTTATATCCAAGGATATGTAGGCTACCTCGGAAGCAAGGTTCGGTCACCTTTTTCAAAATGCTTCATTGTAGTGATGTGTGAGCAAAATTTAGTCATGGATTCACTTTTCTTTGCACGAAAACTCTTCATGTTCTCGAGCAAAGAGGGGCAGCTGTAAATGACTATTTTTGCCCTATATTTTATATATATATATATATATATATATATATATATATATATATATATATATATATATATATATGTATATATGTATATATGTAATTCCTAAAGTGTATATAATTGATAAATTTGTATATAGGAGGTAATTAAATTAAAATTTGAATAGAGAGGGTAATAAGGTTTCCAATAGTGTATAGGTATTTAAAAATTTCATCTACTAAATCATGTTGCCCAGTGGGCCTGTTTAGATCAAGCACCCGAAGGCCCGTAATTATCTCCAGCAAAACCACTCCATACCCATACACATCACTGTTCACGTACAAATGTACTACCCAAAATAATGGGTGAAATTCAAAAATAGCAAAATTTACAAATGATAATTGAAAAATAGTCACAGTTTTTAAAGTAATCAAAATTTAGCGACTTTGCATATAATGATAAATTTGAACAAAAATATTGTTCAAAATTCGGAAAATATTCCAGCATAATATACTAAAGTTCGAATTTTTTATATGTTAACTTCCAACATAATATACTGGAATTCCAACATAATATACTGGTTCAGCATAATATGCTGGAAGTTCATACACAAGTGCTCCAATCTCCAGTATCTTATGCTGGAACTTTCCTTGTGAGGTGCACCAATTTCAAGTGTATTATGCTGGAACTTTTCGTGTTGCAACAAAATAGTGGCTATTTTTTCAATGACTTTGCAAACGTTGGCTATTTTCCAATACCAATTCGAAAACTGGCTAGCACATGCTATTTTTACCAAAATAAACTCTATAGATTCAACTTTTTAAAATTTTTAGTATTGAACCCATTATATTTTTAAAGTTATGGATTCAAATATACTATTTTTATATTTATAATGAATCTTTTCATAACTTTTACTTCGCGTCAAAAGTTATTGATTCAATTGAACCCGTTAATTATACACTACATTCGCCCCTGCTCATGTCTAAAAAAAATTCATAAGATTTTTGATTTGTTCAACAAGGATCTTTAGACCGTAATTCAAAAGGTTCATAAGTTATAAAAGAAATACTATAAAAAAATATCATTTACCAAACAACATATACAATAAAGAGAACTAAGAAAGGGACAATAAGCAACAGGACCATGACCATCTGAAGAAAAAAAAAACGAGAATGTGATGATGTCGAATGTTTCAACATTATCTTTCCATTTTTTTGGGGAGTGTTTCAAACTACGACCAGTAGCATGAAGATGTAAATTAGTACGTACATCTTTATTTATTTATAGATGGTATTTCTCTTCTTCTTTCTTCTCCCTGCTGAGTACATACCTGAGGGAACTAAGTAGCATAACTATGTACTTCTAATTATCACATATTGGTCTAATTAGATGACTTTCTTTTTATCATTTTGGAAGGGTGGTTAAAATTGCTCCCACATCAACAGTAGCGTACGCAGAATTTTTCGTAAATAATGTCACATTTTATAATAGGTGAACAAATGAATAACTATAATGACATCATATTTATTAAGAAAAAACAAATTCAAAACATTACTATAAATCTCTACAGCGACTTTCATTTTCTGAAATGTATTAACGATAGTCTCACTAAAAATACTAGTACCAAGTATGTCTTTTTCCAAGAATGATTTCAGTATATTTATTGTCAACTTGACTAATAATGAAGATCTTGTTCAAGTGGCTTTTGTTGTTGTTTAATATTGTTAGAGGTCGATTCAAACTCCCGACTCTACTAAAAAGTTGAAACGCTTAATCAGATCAGTTAGGCAACGAGCTATTTTATTTCAAATGGTGTCACCTTTATCGTTTTTTATGTATTATCCGATTTTGCTTACGTCTCTATATGCATTTAATAGACAAAGCGGTGTCATGTGACACCGCTTCCCATAAGGTGGCTCCGCCCCTGTTCAGAGATAAAAAGCATAGGAAGAAACAATAATTACTGTGCTCTCAATAAAGTTAAAAGATATTAGGTATGATGAACAGAATTTTACGATATTTGTACTCATAAAACGTAACAGATATACCGTGAAATTAGTTTAAAGCAAAAAGGGAGTCGGACACCGTAATTATTTAGAAAAAAAACTGCATTTAATTTTTCACGTTATGATGTCTTACCACTGGCCACGTACTCTGGAGCTGCATAACCATAAGTGCCAACAACCCTTGTGCTCACATGTGAATTACCATTTACTGGACCCAATTTAGCCAATCCAAAATCAGAAAGCTTCGCATTGTAATCCTGTCTTGGACAAATTACAATTCGCAATTACATTTTTATTTAAATATCAGCAGTTATTTATGTCTAGTACAGATTGGAAAAAGAAAAAAAAAAGATGAGAAATAACCTCATCTAGTAAAATGTTGGAAGCTTTAAAATCACGATAGATGACTTGCGTTTCTGTTGTGTGCAAGAAAGTAAGACCTCTAGCTGCTCCAATCAATATTTTAAGCCGTGTATCCCACGTTAGTGTTTCTGCACCCTCTTCTAATAAACCAAAAATAATCAAGGCAAGCTATTTCCTTTTCTTTTTTTTTTTTAATCTGTCATTTTATATCGTTAAATCATCAAGAAATTAAAGGAGAAAACGAAATTCGGATGACTAAATTTTCCCAAAAACTTTACTTCTGCCTGCAGTATTTATACCACACATCTACTTTTATAGTCATTATCTTTGAAAAATTCATAGGGAGATGGTGGTCAGAGAAGAGCAAAGTGATCGATAATGATAGAAATTAAAGTTTATATATGTGGAGGTCAGTGACGGACCCAGGATTTTGTGCAAGCGGATTCAATTTTAGAAGTACATAACTTTAGTCGTAAAACAGTAATGGTCAAATGGTTTCAAATAAAGTATTTATACAAAATTTACGCAGCTTTAATCGTAATTTATATATATATAGTATGTGCTTTAGATACATATATGTAAAAGATTATCAAAATCTCAATAAATTTATATTCTTAACCAATAATTTTTAATGTAAAATGAATTCAGTGGTAAAAACATAAAGATCGAACCCATCAAGCGTCTCAGCCACTCAAGTCAGCTAGTTAGCTAGTTACCTTTTGTAGCTGTGAAATCAATATTGTAAAGTAGCACCTCACCACTTGAAACGAAAAGGTAAAAGGAGTAAAAAAGGTAGGTTAAAATTTTAAACTGAACCAATTAACTGAGTCGTTGTGAATCCAATCACAAGTTTGAACTGTTTTATCTGTGTTTTTATTAGTATATTTTAAATATCTGGTGTTTTGGCTTCGTTAACCAATTTAATTGTTGAATTCCACCAGTTAAATATTATGCTGGCATATGTAGCCTAGTTGATTGTTGAATCTCACCAATCATTAGTCACTTCATATCATCAATTTACAAGCAGCTAGCTATTTAAGCTCTAGTTGATTTATTTCTTCACATGTTAAATAGGAGAAGTACAAAATTCAATTAATATTGGACTACTAATACTCAAACTATGATATCTTGACCACATAGATATATGTATGAGCAATTACAAAGAGATTTTAGGATTTGCGTAAAATTTAAGTATTTTACACCACCAGGATAAGTTAATCTGTGTCAATAGCTCAAATACTAATAACATGAGAAAAAATGACTCGCTATAATCCATTACACATTTGGTAGATGTACTCTTTTTAACGTATATAACTTGAATACACTATTAGAAAACTGCCTAAAATCGTCCAGAAATATCGATCGAAATTGGTCAAAAAATTGGAAAAAACGAATGATTTCCGTCCGACTTTAGTTCGTCGAAATTAGGTTGGTCGGTAATTCCGACCGCTATCGTAATTTTCGACCGATTTTGATCGGTCAATAAAATTTCACAATCGACCAAAAAAATAATAATAATAATCTGCCGAAAAAAACGACCGAAGTCGGTCGGTATTTTAATTATGCAATTAAGAACCTGTACTGTGGCAGGGCAGAGGCGGACCTAGGATTTGAGCACAACGGAGGCACCACTGTGTCCTTATCTAGCGATAAAATTCGGCGTGCAACTCTTGAAAAACTTAATGATTATAATGACATATCATCCTAGTATAAATAAAAAGTTCTAAAGAAAGAACGAACCAAACAAAGAGAGAAATTTCTTCGCAAAATAGGTGCTATGGAATGTGAATGTGTTCGATTAAGCATGTTTGACCTTTTAAAATTTTTAGTTTTTTAATTAAAAAAAATAAAGAAAGAAGGTGGGTGATCAAAAGGACGTTCAAACTTTAAATTATCAAAAACTTACTAAAGAAATTAAGATTAAGTATATGTTAACAGTCAAAGAATTGAAGAAGAGTCTCAAACTCTTAGCTGCCACAAAACTGAAGAAGAGCTTCAAACTCTTAGTTGTCATTGTCGAGTCGGTGTCAAATTAATTGTTGAAGAAGGTTGTGCCAGAAGAATTCATATTTTTTTTATTTGTGAAGCGATACGATACAATTTGAGGCTTTTAAATTTAAGGGAAGGATTTGAAAATAAATAAAATAAATTAAATTGACTATTATGTATTAGTAGTAAACTATAATTGTATTCAAAAAAGACAAAAATAAAAAATAAAGTAGTTTGCTATTAAATATAAATTATATTGTATTCAAAAAACTAGAATAAAAAAGAAGGGGAAAAATAACTAAAATAGAAAGGAGGAGCAAAAGAATTAAAGTAGAAAAGAGAAGTAAAATGAAGAGGAGAACAGGAAGCTGAAGTTGGAGTTCAATCCCTCGTCGTCCAACAATGCCAGGAACTTAAGCGGCCCGATCAACCACTTCTGTCATTCGATCTTTTTAGTTTTCAAGGTCACAGAAAACATATTTGAGGGGTCCCATATATAAGTACAGATATATATAACATATATATACAGAGTTTTTGTCGAGATTAACGAGGTCACGTAACCCCTCAACCTACAACGTAGGTCCGTCTCTGTGGCAGGTCCTATTCTACCACTAGATTAGTACATTTTGGTTTAATTAAAACTATCTTTTATTTTATTTGTGCTCTTTAATTGCATATTTTTGTGCGCAAATAACTGGCCAATTTCGATCGTTTTTATTAAAAATATAAAATTACCGACGAAAATCGATCGGGTTTTTTCAATGACCGGCTTAAATATAGCATGGAGATGAAGCACCAAAGAATAAGGTAGAGACGTTAATTAATTAAACCTGCCACTCCTTGAGACCTTGCTCGCTCGCTATCAGGATTGGATTTTTCACAGCAACAGCCATTCCTACACCAACTCTAGAAGGAGCTAATGTTTTCTTATCAACACAACCTTTGAAAACCCTAATATTTGCCCTTGAAGTAAATAGTGTTGGAGTTTGTGTTAGGAGTGTTTATGTGAAGATATAGTCAAGATTAATACGATCAATTTCATTATTAATTAATATTAAAAAGTAAATTTTTTAATATGTGTAAAAATAATCAAAAAATTACATATTTTGGACCACATCATGTAGAGAAAAACTTGACACAACATTATAGTTAACTAATGTATTCATATATGCCGGTTCCAATGCATTTTCTACCCAAAACATCTGCTCCATTAACCAAAGTGGAGTACTTGAAATATTAATTACTTGGTGAATTTCAATATTCAAGAGATCACCTTCTTCAGTTTTTTTTTTTCCAATTTCCTTCATTATAATTAAGTTGTTGTCGAATTTTCAAGCCCTTGACTAGTGATCTTCAATCATTTTCACTGCCTCAAGATGACTTTGCTCTACTGTATTTGACTATTTTTTTTCTGATCATTTATTGCTCTTACAAACATTTGATAAAACCTTTTTTCTTTTGCTTTCATAATTTTGACTTTGTCATGAGCCTCTTGGTCAATAGTACGGAACTCAGCTCATCAAGCAATTTTTTCTTTGAACTAAAATTATGTCTCGTGCTGTATTTATTTATTCATTTCCAGGGAATATTGAATATTACGTCTTGGATTTGTATACTAAATTAGTTATTTACTCCTCTTTGACCGCATGTACTAGGTCAAGCTCTCTGAAATTGTTACTAAGGTTGACAACCATTTGGAGATTGCATTCATACTCAAACTCAAAACCAAAAAGATTTGAACGCTCTTTTCTTTTTGTTTAGTTTTTAAGTGCAAGAGAACTCAGAAATAGTGAAAGAAGAGAAGATAATAATAGCATGTCCGGCCAAATTCTTTTTGGGCCAAAAGTAATTTTTTTTGTTGGCGAAGCTTTTAGAAGGAAAAAATGTGTTTTTGAGGAGGAGAAGAAGAAATACTTTTTGAATTTCCAAAAGCACTTTTCTAAGAAAAACTTTTGAGAAAAATATACTTACAAGCAGTTTCAAAAGTTTGGTCAAATACTAATTACTACTCCAAAATATTTTTCTAATTAATTAGTCAAACACAAACTGTTTCTCACCAAAAGCACTTTAAAAAAAAACACTTCTCAGAATAAGCTTGTTCGAAACTTGGTCAAACATACTATAATAGCACGACTTGCGAAAAAAGAAAAAAAACAGAGAGAGGAGATTGAGCCGGGGCGATGAGATCCCTGAGATGAGAGTAGATGTGTCTTTTGGGATTTGTTTTGTTTATCTTCATTCGAAAGGCTACTTTTACCAAACCCACACATGCAGAGTGCATATTTGTAGAAATCAAACGCCTCGTTGTATAAAGAATTACATCACCTTTGACCAAAATAAAGAATACGAAAGAAGAATGGAGTTTGCTAATGGAAATTTGAGTACCTAATGACTATACTTCCAAGTCCGTATTATTTTTTCTAAAATATCTCACACCATTAAAAGTATTCATATACTTACTCAATCCTATTTATGTCCCTCTACCAACAGGGGCGGATACACGTTGGTGGAAGCAGTGTCACGTGACACCGCTTCGTCGAAAATTTTTGCTAAATACACATAAAAATAATTCGTCAATTCATTTAAGTTAAATCAAGTGACACGTCTTGATAGAAGTATTTTGTGCTTTGGTGGTTTGTTGCGCCAATTTGCTGAGTAAGGTCGCCGGTTCGAAACCCGCTTTTCATACATTTTGTAAACCTATTTTGTTGAAATGATATAGATTGTAACATGTGAGGATCGAAACTTATCCCCCACTTTAGGCTTAAAATAGAATAAACCAATATAACTAAAATTGTTTAGACATATTTAGCGTAATCATTTGTAATTTTGTAATTATTCTAGTATAACCTAAACTCATTTAAACCATAATTCTCAAAATCATTACTACTCTTTTTCTATAATTCGCAACTTTTGAATTTGCGTTTGCTAGTTTTACTTTTCTCAATTTCTCATCTCTAATATAAGATTTTAACTTGATGTGCGAATACGACACTAGCTACTGATTGTAGTGGTCAACTCTTTAAATGTGACAGCGTTTACAAAAAATTCAATATATGCCACTGTCTACAAGCAGGACCACCATCAACCACCATGTTACAACCCTCATTGCTTACCACCACCATTGCCAACTCTCATTGATGTTAGTTTTAAGAGTATGATTTATCAAAGAGATAATTTCTACGACACCACGTAAATTAATAATTTATGGATATCATATTTGTTAAGTATTAATTTTAATAATTTTTTACATTTATTAGTTTTAAAATAAATATCGATTATGAATATCTTGATGTTGATAAAATAAATTTTTTTGATTATTCAAAGGTCAAATTTAGTCACAATATCTTAATAATCAGTTGTGTATCAGAGTAAGGCAATTTTATCTTAATAAAAATAAACTAGACCTTGATATACTAGATGGCTTAAGTCTGTAAGAACAGTAAACTTCATTTCCAATAGCTACCTTTTTTTATTAAAAGAATATTTTCGTGATTTTAGTGACGAGCGCAAAACACAACACGAAATTGATGCTCGCTAGCAAAAGATAGTATAGTAATATTATCGTCTCCATGGAGATTGGATTTAAAAAATGCTCAAGTAAATTTTGGCTTATTTGCTATTTAGGATGATCAACACTTGGTTGAAGCGATTATACTTCAGTTAACTACTAAATTAAGATTTCTAATAATTAGACTTGATCATAAAGAATGAGAGTTGTACTAAAACGGTTTTGTAAATAATATGAGAAACAAGGATTGCGACAGGATAGGTGTAGGATAGCTATTCGGGATTTAACTCTGGTTGGGTTCACTCCGAAGGTTCTAATGATTCTCACGAATTTACTCGATAATTAGTTTAAACTAAGGTCAAGATTCTTCTTTCGATTAAATCTGAACTCTATATAATAAACTAATATAAAGAACTGTGAAGATATACAAGAAAACATTAACGGACTAGTCTTAAGGAAATTTCTCTCGAATATTCTCCTAAATTGGTTTAATTAACAATTCAGAAAGCTCTCTCGATTACTTAGACGAATCACCAAATTAAATCAATCAAAATACTGCAAAGATGATCAACCAAATATTCCCCTTTCGATTAAATAATTTGGTGAACAAAATTACAATCAATTCTAAGCTCCATCAACATATTCATACAATTAAACTAGAGTTAATACCACAAATATCAATCAAACACCATATCCGTCAAACTGTATAGCAAGCTACTCCATAACAATGAAAAAAGTCATCTAAAAGGTTTAAAGACATACGCAACATCAACATTAATGGTTCGATACAAACTCTTGTATTGAATTGATTGTTGGTTGAAATCTTGACGAAATCTTGTATTTTCTTGCATTAGTTGTTCCTCAAATCCTTCGTAGGTCAAAAGGCCTTTAAAAAATCTTACTTTTAGTGTATTTAAACCATGCAAAAGCGGGTCCAGACGGAACTACCCTTTCCAAGCCGAAGTGAGAAAACTTATCAGCGAAATTGCACAAGCGCGACGTGCCATATGGTGCACCATGCGCCACGCCAGTGGGAATGTTCAGAGACCAAGTTTGTCCGACAGGCTAGTGATTTACACTGTCGCGTCGCGCCTCACGACACTCCATGTGGAATTTTCGTCGAGTAATATTTTTTTCCACTTTTTGATATCCAGACTTGGTCTCGACCCTCAAACACGTTCTCAGTTTAATTCTTTGGGCTTTTACTCAAGACTTCAAATCTCCAAATCATTCAAATCAACTCCAACGTATCTTCTTAACTTGGAATCATCTCCTACAAGGCATAAAATACGTAATAAGTGAAAATCATCATCATCATCTAAACTCACCAAGAATAAATTAGAGTGTAAAATATGACTAAAACACGGGTTTCTAGCCTACCATCATGTAGTCTTAATATCACGACCCGGAATCCCCACCATCGGGACCGTGATGGCGCCTAACATTACACTTGCTAGGCAAGACAACATTAGAGGTTATTTATCCAATTCTTTATATTTAGGTGGTTACCAGCAAATAGCTATAATAAATCAAAATAAATGCGAAACTATATAAATAACAACTTTAATTACATACTATTACTACCCAGAATCTGGAATCATAACTCACGAATATACTAAAAATTTTCTAAAAGTATTTGTCCGAAAGAAAATACAACTGTTTGTGAAAATAAGGAAAAACAGTAGAGTATAGGGGTATAGAAGGGGACGCCAGGGCCTGCAAGCGCCAACAGGACTACCTTGGGTCTCCTAGCAATGAATCTACAGCCAACCTCTCGATTAGCCACAACCTGCTCCAAAATCTGCCCAGGAAGTGCAGAGTGCAGTATTAGTACAACCGACCCCATGTACTGGTAAGTGCCGAGCCTAACCTCGACGAAGGAGTGACGAGGCCACGGTGGGACACTCACAATATAATCTGCATACAGTAAATAATAAAATCAGAAGGAAGACAGAATAAAGTAAAGCAGTAACTTGCAAGAAGTAAATATAGTACCCAACATATTGCATCAGTGTTCGGCTATAACCAATCCTTAAATGAAATGCAAGACTACCGTACAACTAACACAATCAAAGAAAAACATAAACATGTAGAATGTTGTGGTGTGCAACCCGATCCCACCGTACATATCATATTCCTCCCTTATTTCCTATTAATAACATAAACAACATAATATAAATAAAAGTATTGCAGCGTGTAACCCAATCCCACCGTATCATAATAATCAAAATCACTATTCACCCTTATTTCACTTGTTGCGGCGTGCAACCCGATCCTACCGTATAATACCAGTTCACCCTTATTCCTCCTCAATATATCACCCTTATTCCATCTGTTGCGGCGCGCAGCCCGATCCCACCATATCAGTATCAATTACTCAGTAAGTACATAAATTTCACAATTTAACACAAAACCCTTCACAATACTTAAACTTCACAACAAAGTAAATGGGAAACTTGTACTCTATAAACCTTACACAAGTAATATTACTCAGTTATACCAATCTAGAATATATCATAAAAGCACCAATAAACATCTTAAACAAATAATAGGAGACAATGAAGCTACGGAATAACTAATACCTTTAACAAGGACAAACGATGTCTAACAAGTACCAATTAGGCATGGAAATACAAGTAAAGCATGTAACAGTTAAGGCAGGGAAAGAAATATTATAAGAAGAACGGAAAAGAAACAGGAAAGACGGATAAATTGGCAGCGCATAAGTACTTGTCACCTTACATATATACCGCTCACATGAATTTCATATAGCAAATAAGTCAAGGGTTCCTAATCCCTCAAGTCAATGTTAGACACAACACTTACCTCGCTCCATAGGCCACTCAATGCTCAATTACAACTTTTTCTCTAGTATCCACCTCCAAACCACTCGTATATAACCAAAATCAATTCAATAACATTAAATATTGCTAAAGGAATCGATTACAATGCATAAATGTTGATTTCCCAAACTTTCCCCCCAAAAGTCAAAAATCGACCCTGAGCCCGCTTGGTCAAAACTCTAGGTTCGGACCAAAACTCATTCACCCATTCACCCCCAAGTCCGATTATGTAATTAGTTTTGAAATCTGACCTCAATTTGAGGTCTAAATCCCAATTTCTCTAAAATCCTTAATTCTATCCAAACCCCCAATTTCTTCCATAGAAATCCTAGATTTTAGGTTAGAAATTATGAAATGTGATGGGAAATGGAAAGAAAGTGGGTTAGGATCACTTACAAAAGTTTTGGGGAAGAATTGGTCTTGGAGAAATCGCATCTAGGATTTGAAAATTTGAAGAATGGGAGAAAACCCTCGTCTAAGTCACATTTACACAACTGCAGATGTCGCATTTGCAACCTGAGCTACGCAAATGCGAAGCTCGCAAATGCGAATGAGCCATTGCAAATGAGAAGCCCTTCACACTTCTGCTGCCTTCGCAAATGCGACCTTGAATCTTCGCAAATGCGACTAAATGATCGCATTTGCGATCACTGCCCTTCCCAGACTCCCTTCGCAAATGCGAAGGAAAACTCGCAAATGCGAAAACTGTTGGCACAATTTCTCTTCGCATTTGCGATGAGAAGCTCGCAAATGCAGAACCTACAGGGTTCGCAAATTGCGATGCCTGATCTCACAAATGCGAGATCAGAGGCCTGCAACAGATCAGATGCACCAGCAATGTTCTAAGTCCCAATTTTCACTCCGTAGTCTATCTGAAACTCACCCGAGCCCTCGAGGCTCTAAACCAAAAGTGCACATAAGTCTAAAAATATCATACGAACTTGCTCGCGTGATCAAATCACCAAAATAACACCTAGAACTACGAATTTAACCCCAAATCACATGAGATTTCCAAGAGCACTTTGAAATTCCTATTCTCACAACTGAACGTCCGAATCACGTTAAATCAACTTCGTTTTTCACCAAATTTTACATATAAGTCATAATTATGGTGTTGGACCTATAACGGGTTCCGTAACCAAAATACGGACCCGTTATCTAAAAAGTCAAACTTTGGTCAAACACTTCAATTTCAGTAAGCTTTCAACTTTTAAATTTTGACATAGTCCGATATCTCGGGTTAGGACTTCCGATTACAAGTCCGGGCATATGCCCAAAACCCAAATCACGATACGGACCCACCGGGATCGTCAAAACACAAATTCGGGTCTGTTTACAAAAAATGTTGATCGAAGTCAACTCAAATAAAGTTTTTAGGTAAAATTTCTTATTTTTATCAGTTTTTAACATAAAAGCTTTCCGGAAAGACGCTTGGACTGCGCGCGCAGATCGAGAAAGGCTAAAACATGACTTCTAAAGGCTTCAGATCACAAAATTAAGTTTAAGTTATAAGATGACCTAT
Source organism: Nicotiana paniculata (assembly GCA_005239505.1). Taxonomy (NCBI): domain Eukaryota; kingdom Viridiplantae; phylum Streptophyta; class Magnoliopsida; order Solanales; family Solanaceae; genus Nicotiana; species Nicotiana paniculata. The sequence goes on from ML317437.1 coordinate 13,999, forward strand.
CAGGTCATCACATTCTCCACCTCTAAAATAATCGTTCGTCCTCGAACAAACATAGAAAAGTACCTGAAATGATGAATAGGTGGGGACTCGGTATAGTTGACTTCAATGTGATATTGGGTATGGATTGGTTATCTCCATGCCATGCTATTCTATACTGTCACGCTAAGACCGTGGCATTGGCAATGTCGGGGTTCTACTCAACATATCTGACCCGGACTCCCAAGTAGCTGCTTCGACTGGCTGACCTCTCCACTGCACTCGGACTGAGGGATAACTCTTCGATCTCAATTAACAAACCTGTCGGGCTAGAATAGCCATTGGCTCCTCCTCATAATTCAAATACTTGTCTAACTGGACAGAGCTAAAATCTAACACGTGGGACGGAACGCCATGTTACTTCCGGAGCATGGACACATGAAATACCGGATGAAATATTGATAACCCCGGAGGCAACGCAAGCCTGTAAGCCACTTCTCTTACTCTCTCGAGAATCTCAAAAGGTCTGATGTACCTAGGGCTCAGCTTGCCATTCTTCCCAAACCTCATGACACCCTTTATAGGTGATACCCAAAGCAACACTCTCTCCCTGACCATGAATGCAACATCACTGTTACATCCCATATTTTCGTACGTGAGAGTACATCGTAAGTCAATTGATGTAAGCTCAGAAATAAGATTATATTTGATGGAATATAAAGTAAGTTCATCATGTTACATTGGAGGTTAAAAATATTTAAGATCATGAATAACGAGTACCAAGAGGATTGGAAAGCTTAGAAGCTAAACTAATAGAATAAATAAGTTTCGTCGAAAGTCGACGAGTTTGGAATGTTATAACATGTAATTTAGGGTGAGACTATGGTTCATTACATGATAAGGAGGTTATGCTATGAGTTAATTTTTATTTTATGATATTTTTTCTCTACATTTTGAAGTCAATCAAGTTGTGGAACAAAAGTCGGCAAAAGTCTTCACAAGTTACACTCATAATGTGCTTAAAATTAGGTAAAATGTAACTGAGATTTTATCCCAATATACTCGGAATTATTGTATGATCTACCAACCAAATTTAAGATCTATGAGTCTAGTTTCCAATTCATTAAACCGTTCATAAATACGACGTAGGACTAGAGAGATATTTGCAGTTTCACGAGACTGCGCAGACATCATAAGTGACAAGTAGGTGGATCATTAGAGCTTTTTGAGAAATACATTTCATGTGCTATATGAGGTCTTATTGGGACATATAATATACCAAATTTAATTTCTTGGAATGTAGTTTCCAACTCTCTTAACCGTTCGTTCATACGACATCAGGATAAAAATATATAAGCGTCGGAAGATGGACCAATCCTAGGGTGCCAAGCTAGCACCTCTTTGACTTTTCCAAACTTGATATATATAAACCTTAGGTCGGATTTCTCTTAATTATTCAGAATAAAATGACCAGATAACACCCATAAATATAAACTCAAGCTATCTTCTAGGTTTTCAAAGAATATTATCATTCCGGTCAAGAAATTGAGAAGCAATAACATCGAAACTATCCCTACGACGTAAGTGTCATTATACCGCCTCTCCTTTTTCTTTGTAGTTAGAGTTTTGGAAGGTACTTCATAGTTAATAAATGTCTAATATCTGTATTTAAGTGTTTAACTATCAAGTAAGGTTGATAAATATATTTCCTAATAGTTAGAACTCACAGGACGGTGATCGGAAGTCGTGAGTTCGAGTTATTTGACTTGTAGCGGACTGTTTTGTGTTGTTGTTGGGCTGCGTGTTTTACTACTTTTTTTTGGAGTTTTGGAGGAGGAATAGTGTGGAGAAACACCATATATATGTAGGGTTGTGATCTGGTCATTCGTTGTAACATTTTCGGGTCGTTTGACATGACTACGGGGGTCGTCTTATGTGTGAAGTGATTAGGTTGTGTGTGGACTATTTTGGGAGGCTCAATATGATTATTATTGATGTTGTTTGGGATGTTTGGTGATTGTTTGACTTGTGTGAATTCATATAAATAAGGGAGGTGCTCTCCGTTTCATCTAAAATAGGTTGTGGTCGATACATAATAGTTATGACGCTTAAACGATAACGATAATGTCGTTTCTCTTATTGTAGATTAAGGAGTTGTGACATTTGCGTAGCTTGAGGTTGGAGAATTATATACAAGGTATGTGAGTCTATACCTTTCCTTCTTTTGCACGACTCCGATTGTACATAATGCAATGAACGAGCTTCCAAAGATACTCTACTCTTAGAAGCTAGCAGTACTTACATTGTTTCCTTTCTTATGGAACAACTGATGTCAAGGTTGCTTCTCTTATTCTTATGTTATCAATGTTATTGGTACTTCCTGATTCTTATAAGATTCTCGATGAAGAGTTAGCACTAATAATGCGTACGGATAATATCGACCTTACGTTGCTCCAAAGTATTCAGAACATGATTCCAATAAGTCATGCATGCATTATTTATATGTATCTATTTTACTTTACCGAGTCGCGCTATAGTCGGCTGGGTATGGCACCTATTGTGCAACCACTAATCAGTTGGGTTTACCGAGTCCTCTTTGAGGTCGGGTATGATACGATGATGATGATGCCCACAGAGGCGAATGTTCTATGATGATGATGATTCTCACAGAGGCGGATGTTTAAAAAGATTATGTGTATATATGTATCATGCATTTCATGTTAATGTCTCTTAGAAGCACTCAGATGCTACAGGTTGTATCTCCTACATCTCTCTTTACATTACTGTTCTTATTTATGCTTTCCTGCCTTACGTACTCAGTACTTTATTCGTACTGACGTCCTTTTATTTGTGGACGCTGCATGTCGTGCTGCAGGTCCTGATAGACAGGTAGACAAATCTCCCCCACCACAATAGGCTTTCCAGTTCAGCGGTTATAGGCGAGATCCCTTCTCCAGACTTGTCGTGGTCTTGGTATGCATTTTTGTTATAGATATATGGGTATGTCGGGGCCCTGTTCTGGCTATGTTGCATTACTTATGCTCTTTTAGAGGCTCATAGACAGTTTTCAACTCATGTATAGTTTGGTATGCCTTGTTGGCTAATTTTTGGTGTATAGTCTTTCATGGCAGCGTTGTAGCTCGTACCTTTTATGTAGTTTCTTAGAAATCTTGTCATCCCATGTGATGTATGTTCATGATACATATCTACCATTTATATTGATCTCGTTATCCCTTAAAGATAATAAGAAGGTTAGATAAAATGTACGTTGGTGCTCGGCAAGTATGGCCTGGGTGCTAGTCATGATCCTCCAGTTTGGGTCGTGACAAACTTGGTATCAGAGCAGGTATATCCTAGGGGTTGTCTATGAGTCGTGTCTAGTAGAGTCTTGTTTATGTGTGTTGTGCACCACACTTATAAGCAAGAGGCTACATGGCATTTAAGACTGTTACTCTTTCTTTTTACTCTAGATCGTGTGGTAGAGCTCAATCGTAAGAACTCAATTTCCTCAATTCTATCTTATTTATAATACGACGATGCATACATCTAGAAAGATGGATGGTAAGAGATTACAATGTGGATGTGGAAGAGTTGAGTCAGGGGAACTCAATTTTGCATCATGCTTATGATGAGTAAATGTGAGGGCTTCAGCAGATCATGTGCGTACTAAGATGTGTTAGTTTCTTAATAAGGAGCTCTAAAGAAAGAATATCTATCTACCCATATGGTAAAAATAAATAAGAGAATCAGAAGGTAGATACGAGTTTTAGCAAGTAAAAGAAGCAAGATAAAGAAGGGTACGAGGTACCTAGTTAATAAAGATTATCAGTATTTATAATTTTGGCAGAGAATTATAAGCATTTTTAGTTATTGTCAATGGTAACAGAGATATCTACAATTGTCCATACCAATATCAATTATGCCCTATAGGAGCTAACTGAAATAATATAAGAGAAGGATAGGATATCAGGATCCAGCAGGGATTAGAGTAACCGAAAATTGTGGATATATTGTTATCATTATTTAATATTTTTGAAGGGTAGTGAAGAACATGGTAATAGTTCTCATTTGGAGATAGCTATATGGTCACTCTAGAATAGAACAATAAGATATGAATACTAGAATATTCAGAAATTTCAGAAGATAGGCACTAGGATCCTAGAAGGGATAAATATTTGCCTTAGTATGACTCCAGCCACTAGTAAAGAAAAAAAAAGAATGTTAGGCGTCCCGAAGAGCCAGTGATATGAAGCAGGGGGAGCTAAATGTGAAAGAACGTCATGTTGAAGTCTTTATAATAGGGCGATAGACAGAGATATTAGCATGAGAATAAGAAGAGAGTAAATGAAACATTATGAGTAAAAGGTGATAAATGAGTGATAGCGGTAAATTAGAATATAGTATAATGATAAAGTCTATAGTCAAGTGAAGGAAAAAAAATGAGAGGAGACAGGCCTTGAGACAATACAAAAGTGCAAGCCATACTCTCATTTCGAGAAATGAGTTGGTGACTCACACGTGATTACCATAAGAAAAAGTTAGACCCCCCAAGTAATAGAAATTAGTATGGGATAGTAAATAAAATAAAAAATCGAACATGAATTAGGGATCAAAGGAATTGGTAATAGTCGACATCGTTTCAAAGATAGTGTTTCGACAATAATAGAATGAACAATAGAAGAATAACCTTTAAAGGTCATTCACGAAGACGCTTCCCTAAAGAAAGCACTATGAGCAGAGTTAAGCTTAAGGGACTAAATGTGCCAGTTATACCACGTGTCACCCTTGTGTGTACGAAATTCAATTATACCTGGTGTAGAAGGGTTACCGCAAGGCGAGTAATGTCTGTGAAGATGTAGAAACAAAATGCCAAAGATGAAGAGGTAAATATAGAATGGTAAAGTAAGAATGTGGTAAAAAGGTGAAAGGAATAAGATTGCATTTATTCATATCCTACAGATATAATATAACTCCAGAACATTATGCAAGCATGATGTTGGGGAGAGTCAATAAGGTTTTCGCACTCGATGATATTGATATATAAGTGGGAATGAAAACTTGATATATAAGGATCCCGTACAAGAGGTAAGTTAAGACAAAGGACATAACCCAAGAGGCGTTACATAAAATGAAGATATGAGAGTGGACCAATGGGTAGTCAGTAGTTGATTCAGGAAGAGCCTAGTTATGGATAGATAGGAGGATATAGGCAAATTAGTAGATCATGCAAGATAAACGTAGTGAAACCCAGCATAGGAAATTCAGTCTCTTAGATACAAAATCGTAATCCTCGAGAAATATTCAGACAGGAGTTGGGTAGTAGAAGGTAAAATATAAGTGTTATGGAAATAAAAGAGAGTGCCACAATGGAGACAACTGAAATTTCAATTCAGAAGAAACCCTACAAGCACAAGGGCATGGAGGTAAGTAACTAAGGATAATGATAGTAGAGTAAGAACATCAGAAATACCGTGGGATATACAATGTAATAAGGTCTCAGCTTTATAAGAGTTAGAAGTTCTTCCCTAAGTACTACAACGAAAGACTAGCTGGGGAAATAAGGAAGCAGGCTTCAATATAAGCATAGTGAGATAAAGTAGAAATGGTCTTATAACATCAGTCTCACTATAATGTTGTATGTACTCCATAAGAAAGTGGAATCTATCGTAGCTAATGAACGGAAAAAGAAAAAAAAAATCAATCAAAAGTTGATAATTGAGATCATATGAGTTACAGGTAACTCCCGTATTCATGGGCACTAAAATAGGCCAAGTATCCATGCAGCAAGTGGCAGAACGACCAGGAAAAGTAATTGTTTACATTTAAAGACAACTGAGAAGGCGTGAAAGGAAAT
>ML317437.1:20036-33160 GCA_005239505.1 Nicotiana paniculata
AGAGGATGACGTTTAGACCTTTGATTGAGTAATGATTTAGAGAACAAGTATTTCATGAACTGCACGTGATTAGAATACCCCCATAAGATGAATCACATTGGGATGCTATAAAATACAGTTATTTCATTATATTATCGTCCCTAAGTGGATCAGGAAAATCACTTCAGATGTTCCCCGATGAGAACGTGAGCCCTAGTGACGATATATTACCTAAGAGATTTTAAATTATCAGTGGTAGGTTATAGATAAATATGAAGGTGAATCAACAATGAATGGATGAAATTTACAAAGTATGAGATGATATTATGTTGTCATTATTAATATGGACGGTAATGAGGAAGCATTAAATGGCTTAGATTTATACATATAGGATAAGCGGTAAGAGAAAAACCTGGAATTGGGTGGCAAGTCTCCATAATAATAAACCGAAGTAACAGTTATGGTATAGTATGACCTACCTAGTAGTGGTAAAGCCATAAGCATAGAAAACTGAGGCTATGAAACAAGATATAGCAATAGTCGTAAGTTCAACAAAATACCAAACAAAGAACTTTAGTACACCTATAGATGCACATAGGCACAGCTTGTCATAGTACATTATATCTTCACCAAGTGAATCATATAGATAGATTAAAAGCTAACAAAAAAAAAAAAAAAAAGGAAATAAGAGTCGCATTGGCGCACATTCAAGGTTAGAATTGTCTAGGCTGCATGAAAGAAGGTAGAAATAGTTACGACATTGAAAGGAGTTCGACCACAAGTCGTGGTGTGAGAAAGAGGCCCAAAGGGAGGAATGTTCTAGCCTTTGGTTTTATTCACCGAACAAATCCCTAGATGTCAAAGACAATATTAAATTATTCGTAAGAGTTATTGCTTAATATATGGAAAAATACATTAGTCAACATTCAAGGACGAATGTTCCAAAGGGAGGAATGATGTTACACCCCATGTTTTCGTACGTGAGAGTACATCGTAAGTCAATTGATGTAAGCTCAGAAATAAGATTATATTTGATGGAATATAAAGTAAGCTAATCATGTTAAATTGGAGGTTAAAAATATTTAATATCATAAATAATGAGTACCAAGAGGGTTGGAAATCTTAGAAGCTAAACTAATTGAAGAAAATAAGTTTCGTCGAAAGTCGACGAGTTTGGAATGTTATAACATGTAATTTAGGGTGAGACTATGGTTCATTACATGATAAGGAGTCTATGATATGAGTTAATTTTTATTTTATGATAGTTGTGTTCTACATTTTGAAGTCAGGCAAGTTGGGGAACAAAAGTCGGCAAAGGTCTTCACAAGTTACACTCATAATGTGCTTAACATTAGGTCAAATGTAACTGAGATTTTCTCCCAATATACTTGGAATTATTGGATAATATACCAACCAAATTTAAGATTTATGATTCTAGTTTCCAATTCATTAAACCACTCATCGATACGACGTAGGACTAGAGAGATATTTGCAGTTTCGCGAGACTGCGCAGACATCATAAGTGACAAGTAGGTGGATCACTAGAGATTTTTGAGCAATATATTTCATGTGCTATATGAGGTCTTATTTGGAAATATAATATACCAAATTTAAGGTCTTGTAATTTAGTTTCTAACGCTCTTAACCGTTCGTTCATACGACATCAGGATAAAAAGATATAAGCGTCGGAAGATGGAACAATCCTAGGGTGCCAAGCTAGCACCTCTTTGACTTTTCCAAACTTGATATATAAAACTTAGGTCGTCTTTATCTTCGTTATTCAGCATAAAACGACCAGATAACACCCATAAACATAACATCAAGCTATATTCAAGGTTTTCAAAGAATATTATCATTCCGGGCAAGAAATCGAGAAGAAATAACATCAAAACGATCCCTACGACGTAAGTGTCATTATACCGCCTCTCCTTTTTCTTTGTAGTTAGATTTTTAGAAGGTACTTCATAGTTAAGAAACGTATAATATCAATATTTAAGTATTTAAATATCAAGGAATGTTGATAAATATATTTCCTAATAGTTAGAACTCACGGGACGGTGATCGGAAGCCGTAAGTTCGAGTTATTTGACTTGTAGCGGACTGTTTTGTGTTGTTGTTGGGATGCGTGTTTTACTACTTTTTTTTTTGGAGTTTTGGAGGAGGAAGAGTGTGGAAAAACACCATATATATTTAGGGTTGTGATCTGGTCGTTCGTTGTAACATTTTCGGGTCGTTTGACATGACTACGGTGGTCGTCTTATGTGTGAAGTGATTAGGTTGTGTGTGGACTGTTTTGAGAGGCTCAATATGATTATTATTGATGTTTTTTTGGGCTGTTTGGTGATTTTTTGACTTGTGTGAATTCATATAAATAGGGGAGGGGCTCTCTGTTTCATCGTAAAATAGGTTGTGGTCGATACATAATAGTTATGACGCTTAAACGATAACGATAATGTCGTTTCTCTTATTGTAGATTAAGGAGTTGTGACATTTGCGTAGCTTGAGGTTGGGGAATTATATACAAGGTATGTGAGGCTATAACTTTCCTTCTTTTGCACGACTTCGATTGTACATAATGCAATGAACGAGCTTCCAAAGATACTCTACTCTTAGAAGCTAGCAGTACTTACATTGTTTCCCTTCTTATGGAACAATTGATGTTAAGGTTGCTTCTATTATTATTATTATGTTATCAATGTTGTTGGTACTTTCGGATTCTTATAAGATTCTCGATGAAGAGTTAGCCCTAATGATGTGTACGGAGAATATCGACCTTACGTCGCTCCGAGATGTTCAGAACATGATTCCAATGAGTACTGAATGCATTATATATATATATATATATGTATAGGATGGGTATGGCACCTATTGTGAAACCACAGATCAGTTGGGTTTACCGAGTTCTCTTTGAGGCCTGGTATGATATGATGATGATGATGATGATGCCCACAGAGGCGAATGTTTTATGATGATGATGATGCCCATAGAGGGGGATGTTTAAAAAGATTATGTGTATATATGTATCATGCATTTCATGTTAATTTCTCTTAGAAGCACTCAGATGCTACAAGTTGTATCTCCTATATCTCTCTTTACATTGTTGTTCTTATTTATGCTTTCCTGCCTTACGTACTCAGTACTTTATTCGTACTGATGTCCTTTTATTTTTGGACGCTGCATTTCGTGCTGCAAGTCTTGATAAACAGGTAGACAAACCTCCCCCACCACAATAGGCTTTCCAGTTCAGCGATTATAAGCGAGATCCCTTCTCCGGACTTGTCGTGGTCTTGGTATGCATTTTTGTTATAGATATTATGGGTATGTCAGGGCCCTGTTCCGGCTATGTTGCATTACTTATGCTCCTTTAGAGGCTCATAGACATGTGTCGACTCATGTATATTTTGGTATGCCTTGTTGGCTATTTTTTTTGTATAGTCTTTCATGGCAGCGTTGTCGCTCGTACCTTTTATGTAGTTTCTTAGCAATCTTGTCATCCCATGTGATGTATGTTCATGATCCATATCTACCATTTATATTTATCTCGTTATCCCTTAAAGATAATAAGAAGGTTAGATAAAATGTACGTCGGTACTCGGCAAGTATGGCACGGGTGCTAGTCATGATCCTCCAGTTTGGGTCGTGACAATCACGAACTCTACGGTGGGCATAATTCTTTTGCTTGGACTGAGCTATGCGAAGTCAACCCTGTATAATCTTGACCTTATCCAAGGCATCCGGTACTAGATCAGTACCCAACAACCGAGCCTCCCCCGGCTCGAACCACCCAACTGGCGACCGGCACCATCTACCATATAATGCCTCATAAGGAGCCATCTCGACTGCTAGTTGTTGTTGTAGGCGAACTCTGCAAGGGGAAAGAACTGATCCTACGATCCTCCGAAGTCTATAACACATGCGCAGAGCATATCCTCCAAGATCTGAATAGTACGCTCGGATTGCCTGCCCGTCTAAGGATGAAATGATGTGCTCAACTCAACCCACGTACCCAACTCACGTTGTACTTCCCTTCAGAAATGCGAGGTGAAATGCGTAGACACGGGCACACCGTGAAGACAGACGATCTCACGAATGTAAATATCTACCAACCGCTCCGAAGAATAGGTAATTGCCACAACAATGAAGTGCACTGACTTAGTCAGCCTATCCATAATGACCCAAACGACATCGAACTTCCTCTAAGTCCGTGGGAGTCTAACAACAAAGTCCATAGTGATACGCTCCCACTTCCACTCAGGAATCTCTATCTACTGAAGCAAACCCCCAGGTCTCTGATGCTCATACTTCACTTGCTAAAAATTCAGGCACCAACTACATAAGCAATTATATTCTTATTCATCCTCCTTCACCAATAATGCTGCCGCAAGTCCTGGTACATTTTGGCGGTGTCGAGGTGAATAGAATACCGGGAACTGTGAGCCTCCTCAAGAATCAACTCACGAAGTCCATCCATATTAGGCACACAAACATGACCCTGCATCCTCAAGACTCCGTCATCTCCAATAGTAACCTGCTTGGCACCACCGTGTCATATTGTGTCCCTAAGGATCAACAAATGAGGGTCGTCATACTGCCGATTTCTGATACGCTCAAACAAAGAAGACCGAGCGACCGTGCAAGCTAGAACACGGCTGGGCTATGAAATATCCAACCTCACAAACTGGTTGGCCAAAGTCTGAACATCTGATGCTAGTGGCCTCTCACCGATTGGAATGAACGCAATGTTGCCCATACTCGATGCCTTGCTACTCAATATGTCGGCCACCACATTGGCCTTTCCAGGTGTGGTACAAGATGGTGATATCATAGTCTTTCAATAGCTCCAATCACATCCTCTGCCTCAAATTGAGATCCTTTTGCTTGAAAAAATACTAAAGGCTGCGATGATCCGAGAAAACTTCACATGACACGCCATAAAGATAGTGCCTACAAATCTTCAGCGCGTGAACAATGGCTGCCAACTCTAAATCATGGACAGGGTAATTCTTCTCATGAACCTTCAACTGCCGAGATGCATGTGCAATCACCCTGCCCTCTTGCATCAACACTGCCCCAAGCCCAATGCGGGAAGCATCACAATATATCGTGTAAGATCCTGAACCTGATGGTAACACCAACATCGACGTTGTAGTCAAAGCTGTCTTGAGCTTCTGAAATCTCGCTTCACACTCATTTGACCATGTGAACGGGGAACCCTTTTGGGACAACCTGGTCAACCGGGCTGCTATAGATGAAAATCCCTTCACAAATCGACAGTAATATCCCCTCAAACCCAAGAAAATTCTAATCTCTGTGGCTGCAGTGGGTCTAGGCCAGTTCTGGACTGCCTCAACCTTCTTAGGATCTACCTGAATGCCCTCTGTTGATACAACGTGGCCCAAGAAAGTGACTAAATCAAACCAACACTCGCACTTCGAAAATTTAGCATACAACTGATTGTTTCTCAGAGTCTGAAGCACAATCCTAAGGTGATGCTCATGCTCCTCTCGACTGCGAGAGTAGATCAAGATGTCGTCAATAAACACAATCACAAATGAGTCCCAATAAGTCTTGAACACTCGGTTCATCAAATCCATGAATGTTGTTGGGGCATTCGTCAACCAAAAGACATCACTAGAAACTCATAATGCACGTACCGATTCCGGAAAGTTGTCTTAGGGACATCAGATGCCCTAATCCTCAATTGATGATATCTTGATCTCAAATCAATTTTCGAAAACACCTTGGCACCCTGAAGCTGATCAAATAAGTCATCAATCCTCGGCAATGGATACTTGTTCTTGATGGTGACTTTGTTCAAATGCCGATAATCTATACACATCCTCATAGACCCATCTTTATTCTTCACAAACAACACCGGTGCACCCCTGGGAGAGACACTAGGTCTAATGAAGCCCTTATCAATAAAATCCTACAACTGTTCCTTCAATTCTTTCAACTCTGGTGGGGCCATACGGTATGGCAGAATGGAAATGGGCTGAGTGCCCGGAGCCAAATCAATACAGAAATCAATATCCCTATCAGGTAGCATCCCCAACAGGTCTGCAGGAAATACCTCTAGAAACTCACGAACAACAAGCACAGAATCCATAGAAGGAACCTCCGCACTTGAATCATGAACATAAGCCAAATAAGCCAAATACCCCTTCTCGACCATATGACAAGCCTTCATATAAGAGATAACCCTGCTGGTAGAATGGCCAGGAGTCCCTCTCCACTCTAATCGAGGCAACCCCGGCAAGCTAAGTTCACTGTCTTGGCGTGACAGTCCAATATGGCGTGATAGGGTGACAGCCAATCCATACCCAATATAACATCAAAATCAACTATATCGAGGAGTAGAAGATCTACACTAGTGTCAAGACTCCCAATAGGGACCATACACGAACTATATACACGATCTACAACAATAGCATCCCCCACAAGTGTGGACACATATACAGGGGCACTCAAAGAATCACGAGGTACAAACAAATATGAAGAAAAATAAGATGACACATAGGAGTAAGTAGACCCTGGATCAAATAGAACTGAAGCATCTCTACTGCAAACTGAAATAGTACCGGTAATAACAACATCGGATGACTCAGCCTCAGGCCTGGTTGGAAAAGAATAAAACCAGGGCTGGGCCCCACCACTCTGAACCATATCCCTGGGACGGCCTCTAGTTGGCGGGCCTCCACTTCTAACGGCCTAACCTCCACCTCTAGTAGTCTGGCCCTTACCTCTAACTGCCTGACCCCTGCCTCTGGCTGGATGAGCAGGCGGTGCAGCAACTAGTGCCAGAACCATGGCACGAGAACTCTGATGTTGTGGCAGAACACCCAATAATCTCGGACAGGTCCTTCTGATATGCCCATAACCACCACACTAGAAACATCCATCATGATACTATGGCTGTGGAAACTGAGACGGACCCAAACGGGCCGGATGACCACGGTAATAACTCTAAATAGTATGTGCACTAATAGGAGCTGGTGGTGCACTGTGGGATGGCTGCCCAGAAGGAGGCACATATGGACCACGACTCCCTGAAGCACTGTGGGATATCTGAAGCACTGAATGGAATGACCTGGGAGGATGGCCTCTACTAAAAGTACCCATGCCTCCAGATGAGGCGCCACTGAACCCACCAGAATGACGAGGTCTCTTATCAGACCCCTGACCTCCCCGTGCAAGAACCATCTTGACTCGCCTGGCGACATTAGCATCTTCCTGAAAAGAAATCTCACTCCTAGTCTCCTTAGCCATCTGCAATCTGATAGGCGGAGTAAGTCCTTCAATAAAACTCCTCACTCTCTCTCTCTCTCTCTCTCTCTCTCGGTGGGAAGCAGAAGAAGAGTATGACGGGCCAAATCCACGAAACGGGTCTCATACTGACGGCGGTGCTCCTCTCTCAAGGTGATAGGCAGAAACTTCTCTAGGAAGAGTTGAGAGAACATGTCCCAGGTAAGAGCAGGAGACCTAGCTGGTCTGGTCAACAAATAATCCTTCCACCATTTCTTGGTGGAACCAGTCATCTGAAAAGCAACAAAGTTGACCCCATTGGTCTCCAATATACCCATGTTCTAAAGAACCTCATGACAACTGCCAAGATACTCCTAGGGATCCTCTAAAGTAGTACCACTGAAATGGACTGAAAAGATCTTGGTAAACCTATCCAATCTCCACAAAGCCTCAGAAGGCATAGCCGACCCATCACCAGGCTGTGCCGCAACAACCGGCTGAACTACTCCAACTGGATGAGCTGCTGGAGTCTGAAACTGGGGAACCATCTGCTCCAGAGTGTGAGTAGAAGGAGTCTGGGCTCCTCCTCCAGCTTGAGATACGGCTAGTTCCATGGGAAATGCGCCAGTCTAGGCCACACTCTCCATAAGGCCCACCAAACAGACCAAAGCATCCTGAAGCACTAGGGTGGCAATGAACCCCTCCGGGACCTGAGCTGGCCCGGCAGGAACAGTCTAGGCTGGAACCTCCTCGTCAAACTCTACCTAAGACTCTAGCACGGCCTCGGCCTCGACCTCTGCCCCTCGTAGGATCTACAGCTGGAGGCTCTGGCTGCTGATCAGCTGAAGAAACGGTACACGTTCTCTCTATCTGCGAGAGAAAAAGAATAGGAGATTCAATCAGTATTGAGAAAACAAAGTCGCACGACAGAGATGAATGAAAGTGAAATTTGTTCCTAAACTTTATAGCCTCTAGGAGATAAGTACAAACGTCTCCGTACCGATACCCCAGACTCTACTAAGCTCGTTCGTGAATTGTGAGACCTAGGCAACCTAGTGCTCAGATACCAACTTGTCACGATCCGAAATCTCCACCGTCGGGACTGTGATGTCGCCTAATAATACACTTTCTAGGCAAGCCAACTCTTTACATTTAGGTGGTTACCAACAAACATGCTATAATAAATCGAAATAAACACGAATTTATATAAATAAAAACTTTAATTACATACTATTACTACCCAGAATCCGGAGTCACAATTCACGAACATACTAAGATTTTGCTACAAGTATTTGTCCGAAAGAAAATACAACTGTTTGTGAAATAAGAAAAAACAGTAGAGCATAGGGGTATAGAAGGGTACGCCAATAGGACTACCTTGGATCTCCTAACAATGAAGTCTACAGCCAACTTATCGGTCAACCACAACCTGCTCCAAAATCTGCACAGCAAGTGCAGAGTGCAGCATCAGTAAAATCGACCCCATGTACTGGTAAGTGCCGAGCCTAACCTCGACGAAGGAGTGACGAGGCTACGGCGGGACACTCACAATATAATCTACATACAGTAAATAATAAAAGCAGAATGAAGACAGAATATAGTAAAGCAGTAACTTGCAAGAAGTAAATACAGTACCTAACATATTGCATCAGTGTTCAGCTATAGCCAATCCTTAAGTGCAATTCAAGACTACCGTACAACTAACACAATCAAAGAAAAACATAAATATGTAGATTGTTGCGGTTCGCTACCCGATCCCACCGTACATATCATATTCCTCCCTTATTTCCTCTTAATAACATAAACAACAGAATACAAATAAAAGTGTTTCGGCATGCAACCCGATCCCACCATATCATAATAATCACAATCACAATTCATCCTTATTTCACCACAATCCACCCTTATTTTACCTGTTATAGCGTGTAACATGATCCTACCATATAATATCAATTCACCCTTATTCCTCCTCAATATATCACCTTTATTCCACCTGTTGCGGCGTGCAACCCGATCCCACCATATCAGTATCAATTACTCAATAAGTACAGAAATTTCACAATCTAACATAAAATCCTTCACAATTCTTAAACTTCAAGCAAAGCAAATGGGAAGCTTGTACTCTATAAACCTTACACAAGTAACACTACTTAGCGAGACCAATCCAAAATATATCATAAAAGCACCAATAAACAACTTAAACAAATAATAGGAGACAATGAAGCTACGGAATAACTAATACCTTCAACAAGGAGAAACTATGTCTAACAAGTAGCAATTAGGCATGGAAATACAAGTAAACATGTCACAGTTAAGGTAGTGAAAGAAAAATTACAAGAAGAACGGGAAAGAAACAGGCAAGACAGATAAATTGACAGCGCATAAGTACTCGTCACCTCACATATACACCGCTCACATGAATTTCATATAGCAAATAAGTCAAGAGTTCCTAATCTCTCAAGTCAAGGTTAGGCACAACACTTACCTCGCTCCACATGTCACTCAGTGCTCAATTACAACTTTTCCTCTAGTATCCACCTCCAAACCACTCGTATCCAGCCACAATCAGCTCAATAAAATCAAATATTGCTAAAGGAATCAATTACAATGCATAAATGTTGATTTCCCAAATTTTCCTCCAAAAAGTCAAAAATCGACCCCGGACCTGCTTGGTCAAAACTCGAGGTTCGGACCAAAACTCGAGGTTCGAACCAAAAATCATTAACCCATTCGTCCCCGAGCCCGATTATGTAATTAGTTTTGAAATCCGGCCTCAATTTGAGGTATAAATCCTAATTTTCCAAAACTCCCTAATTATATCCAAACCCCCAATTTTAACCATGGAAATCCTAGATTTTAGGTTGGAAATTCATGAAATGTGATGAGAAATTGAAATAAAGTGGGTTAGAATCATTTTCCAATGTTTTGGGGAAGAATTGGCATTGGAGAAATCGCCTCTAGGGTTCTAGGATTTGAAATTTAAAGAATGGGAGAAAAATCCCGTCTAAGTCACATTTACACAGTTGTAGATGTCGCATTTGCGACCTGAGCTTCGCAAATAGGAAACTCGCAAATGCGAAGGAGCCATCACAAATGCGAAACCCTTCACACTACTGTTGCCTTCGCAGATGCGAAGATAAGCTCGCAAATGCGACCTTGAATCTTCGCAAATGCGACTAAATGACCGCATTTGCGATCACTGCCCTTCCCAGACTCCCTTCGCAAATGCGAAGGAAAACTCGCAAATGCGAAAACTTTTGGCCCACTCTTCGCATTTATGATGAGAAGCTCGCAAATGCGGAACCTGCAGGGTTCGCAATTGCGATGCCTGACAGATGCACCAGCAATGTTCTAAGTCCCAATTTTCACTCTATAACCTATTCGAAACTCACCCGAGCCCTCGGGGCTCTAAACCAAAAATGCACACAAGTCTAAAAATATCATACGAACTTGCTCATGCGATCAAATCGTCAAAAAAACACCTAGAACTACAAATTTAACCCCAAATCACATGAGATTTCCAAGAGCACTTTGAAATTATTATTCTCACAACCGGACGTCCGAATCACGTCAAATCAACTCCGTTTTCACCAAATTTTACAGATAAGTCATAATTATGGTATTGGACCTATAATGGGTTCCATAACCAAAATACGGACCCGTTATCTATAAAGTCAAACTTTGGTCAAACACTTCAATTTCATTAAGCTTTCAACTTTTTAATTTTGACATAATCCGACATCTCGGGCAAGGGACTTCCGATTACGATTTCGGGCATACGCCCAAAATTCAAATCACGATACGAACCCCGCGGGATCGTCAAAACACGAATTCGGGTTTGTTTACCAAAAATATTGACCGAAGTCAACTCAAATGAAGTTTTAGGAAAACTTTCTTATTTTTACCAATTTTTAAAATAAAAGCTTTCTGGAAAGATGCCCGGATTGTGCATGCATATCGAGAAAGACTAAAACATGACTTCTAAAGGTTTCGGATCACAAAATTAGATTTAAGTGATAATATGACCCTTCGAGGATGATATTGCATGTCCTCCTCCTTTATAAGCTTGACATCAAGTAGATATTTTGTCTCTACTTCTACTTCTTGTATTCTTCTTCTTTTGCTAATTCGAGTCTGTATTTGATGTTCCATAGTTTTGCAATAAAACTTAACGTATGCTTTGAAATTTATATAAGTCATTAATAAAAATTTGAGTAAGGTAAATGAGATTTCGAGGGTGTCTGGATTTAGCTTATAAGCTGGTCAAATTGTTTATAAATATTTTTTGGCTTATCTACGTATTTGGTTAACAACTAAAGTACGTATAAATAAAAAACAATCAAAAATCATAAATTGGACGTGACCAACTTATAATTTTCATCTTATAAACACTTTTAATTTATATTTCTATTTTATCCTTAATTTTTTTCTAATTCTAAAGTGCCTATCCTAATTAAAATTACAAAACCTTTTCATTACATAGATACTTTTAGATTATATTAATAGCATGTTTGCCCAAAAATTGAGGTATTTGGCCAAGCTATTAGAAGGAAAAAAGTATTTTTGAGGAGAAGCAAAAGCAGTTTTTGAGAAGCAGAAAAAAGTATCTTCTTTCCATAAGCACTTTTCTGAGAAGCACTTTTGAGAAAAATATACTTGGAAGCAGTTTTCAAAAGCTTGGCCAAATACTAATTACTACTCAAAAGTGATTTTCTAATTAATTAGACAAACACAAACTGCTTCTCAATAAAAGCACTTTTAAGAAAAGCACTTCTCAAATAAGTTGATTAGAAGATTGGCCAAAGAGGCTATAATAGCACGACTTCTGAAAAAGGAAAAAAAAATAGAGAGAGAGGACATTGGGCCGGGGTGATGAAATTCCTTGAGAAGAGAGTAGACGGGTCTTTTGGGCTTTGTTTTGTTTATCGTCATTCGAAAGGCTACTTTTACCTAACCCAGACATACAGAATGCAGATTTTAGAAATGAAACGCCTCGATGTATAAAGAATTACATTACCTTTAACCAAAATAAAGAATGCGAAAGAAGAATGGAGTTTGCTAATGGAAATTTGAGTACCTAATGACTATATGATGCGTGGCTAGAATTCATGGTTTAACATGTTATATGACTTACATTTTATGTGCGTTAATGATAAAAATACACACACTCTGTATGTGCATAATGAAGTTTATTTCATGTGTAGGTGCATTGGAGATGAAAACCGAGCTAAATGGATGCAAATACATCAAAAATACGCTTAAGAGTCGAAAAGGAAACACCCGGGCGTTTGGCCCCTAAAGCCAGGTTGTCCCTGGCGTTAGTGGGGCGTTTGGCCCCTAAAACCAGGCTGACCCTGGCGTTAGGGGGGCGTTTGGGCCCTAACTCCAGGCCTGCCATGGCTTTAAGGGGGCGTTTCAGCCCAAACGCCTGGGTCCTGATGTCCATTCAATTCCGAGTTTTGAAGAGTTTAAGTATTTCCCGGTTGAAATAGAAGTCTCCTACATGTTTAGGGTTTGTCCTAAACATATAATAGACCCCAAAACACAACTTGAAGAGGATTCGAAGGAGAGGAAGCCATTGAAGAGAAGTCAAACATCGATTTGTACAGCTTTTATTCATTACTTTGTAGTTTAATTATGCAAGTTACTTTGGATTTGATTCTTATGAACATGTTTAGATAATTTCTTTAACCTAGGGTTTTGGCGGAACCCGTTGGGGGGATGAACTTATTGTGTTATTAATATAGTTCTGATTGGTTGATTAACCTCTATTTGTTCAACTACGTTCTTGTTGTAGTTAATTGAATGGCCATGAATTAGTTGTTTCTATTTATTACGTATCTACTTGAGAGAGAGAGTGCATATTTAGGTAATTGTTTGAACAACACCACTCCCAGAGT
>ML317440.1:0-41103 GCA_005239505.1 Nicotiana paniculata
GGTCTTTCCTGAAGGGAAGAACCTTGCCAGAAATTTTCTCGCCAGATCGTTCCATGTTGTGATAGAATTAGCTGATTCTGCCTTCAACCATCGCTTTGCTTCGCCCAATATAAAGAATGGGAAAATCGTGAGCCTCACATAATCTGGCGTGACCCCGTTAGTGATATAAGTATCACTAATCTCCAAGAAGTTCAAAATGTGCTATTGTGGATCCTCGTGTGGAAGACCCAAAAACTGCCCGTTTGCATGAAGTAGTTGGATCATGCTCTGTTTCAGCTCAAAGTGCCCANTTCGGGGTCAAAGCCGTCAAGTCTATCCTGGCCTCTGACCCTACGCATTCATTCGAAGTTCCTGAGGTTAGAGCAAAAATCACGTGACGTTAGACTCAATGAAATAAACAATTAAAGCAAGTAACTAAAAAGTAGTATATATTCAAGTCCCTGGCAACGGCGCCAATAACTTGTTGGTCCCAAATGCACACGCACGTATACGTGTTCGTAGCAAGTAATATAATGTTTAATCGAATGTCGAACCCACAGGGACTTGCATAAACTACTTGCTGAATCACTCTAATTGTTATTTAATCGAGCCAAAACAAAATCCAAGAATATAACTAATTTATTCTACGATTATATGAACTAATTATCAAGTAACGAGAATATTGTTGTGTATTCAATAGAGACAAATATTCCAGGGTTGTGATCAATTCACCATTCATATTGCATTCTAATTAACTCTCCCTTTCATATAATTCACTCATGGTTGCTAATTAATCGATANGCATAAATGGAAAATACTAGATTAAGATGAAGAAAACTGATAATCCTTTGCTTCTTCAATGATCTTTTGTGTATATTCTCTCCAAAAATGGCATTCTCCTCCCAAAGTTGTGTTTTTGGGTCTATTTATATGTTTGGGATAAACCTTAAACGTGTAGAATACTTCTATTCCAACTGGGAAACACTTAAAAACCTTTAAAAAACTCGGAGTTGACAGGACCGGGCACCCAGGAGTTAAGCCCCAAATGCCCCCTTATCGCCAGGGCAGGCCTGGCGTTAGGAGCCAAACGCCTGGCTAACGCCGGGGTCACCCTGGACTTAAGGGCCAAACGCCCCCTTAACGCCTGGGCATGCTTGGCTTTAGGGGTCAAACGCTCGGGTATGGCCCGGGTCACTCCTTTTCGACTCTTGAGCGTATTTTTGATGTTTTATGCACCAATTTAGCTCGGCTTCCATCTCCAATTCACCTACACATAAAATAGACTCCATTATGCACATATAACGTGTATTTTTATCACAAAAGCACATAAAATGTAAGGTATATAATGCTTAAAACTATGAATTCTAGCCACGCATCAATACTCCCTCTAATGATGTCCGCCGGGTCCGGCTACGTAATCTGCACAACATAAAGCAGTGCAGGTGTAGCATCAGTACAACCGACCTCATGTACTGAGTAAGTGCCGAGCCTAACCTCGCGAAGTAGTGACGAGGCTAGACGCGACAACAACAATTTACCTGTACAGTTCTATAATATATACCAAAGAAGGTATCAAGGAATAAGCAATTAAGCACGGTAATACGGGGACAAGTAATGGGGTAACAAGTAAGAAGAAAATACGAATAATTGAACAAACGATAATGCAAACAAATCAAGACAACAGGAAATAATAACTCAAACAAAATGTACATAGCATCACACTTCGTGTTTTTACTCTCATCCTCACAATGCAATGTATAAATGAAAGCAATATAAATAATGGCACGGCATCACCCTTCGTTCTTTTACTCTCGTCCTCACTATGCAATGTATAAATGAAAGCAATATAAATAATGGCACGGCATCACCCTTCGTGCTTTTATTCTCTTCCTCTTTGTGATATGTGTAGGTAAAAGCAATGTAAATTATGGCACGGCATCACCCTTCGTGCTTTTACTCTCTTCCTCACTATGCAATATACGAAATGAATGAGATGAATACACGACATCACCCTTCGTTCTTTACACTCTTCCTCACCCAAATCAGCGAACAAATAACAACTTGGCAAGGAATTCAACAATATGAAATTCACTTCAAAAACCACCCAGCAAGCAGAAGACATCAACCAAAATAATAACAATGCCCGTCAAGGGACTCAGCTATAACCAATCTCTTACAAGTACATAACGTAATGAATTGAGTTCTCGACCGAAGTATCATATCACAAGTACTTAAACAGATATTTTCAGCAATTCAACAACTTTATAAAGGAAACCACTTCAAAGCACAATAAATATCGGAATAATAACAGGTAATTCACCAATTAAACTCATGGGCATTCTTGACAAACAATGCATAGGTACTCGTCACCTCACATATACATTGAACATGATAATACAAGTAGCACATACAGCTCAACACATATTCCCTCACTAAAGTTAGGCCAAACACTTACCTCGGCTCCAAAAATGCAAAATCAAGCCTCTAGCACTGCTTTCCCTCTTATCCAACTCTGAAACGATAGTATCTAAGCATAATCGACTCAATAATATTAATAATGACTCAATAATTCAATCCTAAAGTCTAATTATACATTTCCCATCTTTCTTCCAAAAATACCAAAATTTGACCCACGAGCCCGAATATACAATTTTTCTGAAATCCGATCCCAAAACGAGGTTGAATTCCCAAAAATTGGAAAAACCCTAACTCTACCCAAAACCCCAATTTCTACCCTTTAATTTCATGTTTTTAGGCCTAGAATTCAGTGATTGATGAAGAAAATGGAAGAAATTAGAGTTAGGATTACTTACCCAAGTGGTTATGGTGGAAGAATAGCTTGAAAATAGTCTATGGGGTTTGGAGAAGAAGAAGATGGTGAAAAATGTGAAAATCCCGTAATGGGTGTTCTGTTTTTGGAACTTTAAATAACTGGGCGAATTAACTCTATGCGATCGCGGAAGGATGAATGCGATCGCATAGAGACCTGAGTTGTGAGCACTGCGATCGCGAGATACCTATTGCGATCGCACATTTCTACCATGCCCCCCCCCCTTCGCAATCGCACAAGAAAGGACGCGATCGCACTGAGTACGCACCCCCAGCCCCACATACCTACCTATGCCCCTATGCGATTGCGGACAGTGCTATGCGATCGCATAGAGGAAACTGACCCCCCCCCCCTTACTTAAAGCTATTCGATCGCATAGTGCAATGCATCAGACACCAGCAATTTCACTCTACACCATATTTTTCTTACTTTTTGCACTCCGACACCTACTCGAAACTCACTCGAGCCCTCGGGGCTCAAAACCAAATATACACACGAATTCAAAATCATCCTACGGACTTATTCAAGTAATAAAACCATTTTTGATCCGAAACACGTCAAACCAAGTCCGTTTCTTACCAAATTTTACAGATAACTCATATAATATATATTGAACCTGTTCCGGGCTCCGGAACCATAATAAGGGCCCGGTAACACGGGTTCCACATCAAAGTTCATTATCAAAAGTCTTTATTATTTTCAGAAAACAATTTTCTTTAAAAATTCATTTCTCGGACTTGGGACCTCGGAATTCGATTTCAGGCATACGCCCAAGTCCTATATTTTCCTACGGACTCTTCGTGATCGGCAAATCATGGGTCCGGGTCCGTTTACTAGAAACGTTGACAAAAGTCAACTTTATTCAATTAATTATCATAAATTCAACTGTTTAACACATTTTCATATAAAAGGCTTCCCGACTACGCGCCCGGGCTATGCACGTACATCGAAGTGATCAATGGAGGCTTTCGGGGCCTCAGAACATAGTTTTATCTAGATTTACACGGGATGACCTTTTGGGTCATCACAATCTCCACCTCTAAAACAACCGTTCGTCCTCGAACGGACATAGAAAGGTAACTGAATCGGGGAAAAGGTGGGGATATTGGCTCCGGATATCGGACTCGGAATCCCAAGTAGCTGCCTCAGCAGGCTGACCTCTCTACTGAACACGAACCGAAGGATAACTCTTCGATCTCAACCGTCGCACCTGCCGCTCTAATATGGCTACTGGCTCCTCCTCATAAGACAAATCCTTGTCCAACTGGACATCATTGAAGTCAAGTACATGAGATGGATCTGCAATATACCTCCGGAGCATAGATACATGAAATACTAGATACACGGCTGACAAACTAGGTGGCAAGGCAAGTCTGTAGGCCACCTCTCCTACCTTCTCCAAAATCTCAAATGGACCAATGTACCTAGGGCTAAACTTGCCCTTCTTCCCGAACCTCATCACACCCTTCATGGGCGACACTAGAAGAAATACCCGGTCTCCTACCATAAAGGCCAAATCTCGAACTATGCGATCTGCATAACTCTTTTGCCTGGACTGAGTTGTACGAAGTCTATCATGAATAATCTTTACCTTGTCCAAGACATCCTGGACTAACTCAAAACCCAACATCTAGCCTCTCCCGGCTCAAACCATCCGACTGGAGACCGACACCGTCTACCATACAACGCCTCATACGGAGCCATCTGAATGCTCGACTGATACCTGTTGTTGTAGGCAAACTCAGCTAAAGGCAAGAACTGGTCCCATGAACCACCAAAGTATAATTAGGTTGTTGTATATTCTACATTCAATGGGCTGCTATTGTATATTTGGGTATAATTTGGCTGTTGTATATTGTACATTCATTGGTAGGGTAAACATCTATTTGGGTGAATTCTTCTTTATTAAGGAATCTTTACACAACTAGTCGGTCATATAATTGTTTGTTTTTTCAAGCCATATACATAGATTATACATTAATTATACATAATTATACAAATATATTACACAAATCATGCATATATTGTACATTCATTGGCTATTTTTAGTTTACACGGTAGGGCGAGCGGCTATTTGGGTACAATCGGGTTGTTGTATATTGTACATTCATTGGGCTGCTATTGTATATTTGGATATAATTGGGCTGTTGTATATTGTACATACATTGGTAGGGTGAGCGGCTATTTGGGTGAATTCTTCTCTATCAAGGGATCTTTACACAAATATCTGGTCATATTAATTGCTTGCTTTTCTTGCCATATATATAGATTATACATTAATTATACACAATTATACATATGTAATACACAAATCATTCATATATTACATAGATTATACATTAATTATACACAATTATACACATGTAATATACAAATCATGCATATATTATACATTCACTGGCTATTTTTAATTTAAATGGTAGGGTGAGCGCCTATTTGGGTATAATTGGGATGTTGTATATTGTACATTCAATGGGCTGCTATTGTATATTTGGGTATAATATGGCTTGCATTTTCAATCCATATACAAAGATTATACATAACTATACACATATATTGCACAAATCATGCCTATATTGTACATTCATTGGCTATTTTTAGTTTTATTGGTAGGATGAGCGGCTATTTGGGTGTAATTGGGTTGTTGTATATTGTACATTCATTGGCCTTCTATTGTATATTTGGATATAATTGGGCTTTTGTATATTGTACATTCATCGGTATGGTGAGCGGCTATTTGGGTGAATTCTTCTTTATTAAAGTACATTTACACAAATAGCCTGTCATATTAATTGTTTGTTTTTTCAAGCCATATTTTTAGCCAATTGGTTGGGTGAGAAGCTATTTGGGTATTTTTGGGCTGTTGTATATTGTATATTCATTGGGCTTCTATTGTATATTTGGGTACAATTGGGTTGTTGTATATCGTACATTCATTGGTAGGGTGAGCAGCTATTTGGGTGAATTCTTCTTTATTAAGAGATCTTTACACAAATACACGGTCATATTAGATGTTTGCGTTTTCAAGACATATACATAGATTATGCATTAATTTTATACACGTGTAATACACAAATCATGCATATATTGTACATTCATTGGCTATTTTTAGTATAAGTGGTAGGGTGAGCGGCTATTTGGGTATAAATATGTTGTTGTATATTGTACACTCATTGGGCTGCTATTGTATATTTGGATATAATTGGGCTGTTGTATATTGTACACTCATTGGGCTGCTATTGTATATTTGGATATAATTGGGCTGTTGTATATTGTACATTCATTGGTAGGGTGAACATCTATTTGGGTAAATTCTTCTTTATAAAGGGATCTTTACACAAATAGCCGGTCATATTAATTGTTTGTTTTTTCAAGCCATATACATAGATTATACATTAATTATATACAATTATACACATGTAATACACAAATCATGCATATATTGTACATTGCTATTTTTAATTTAAATGGTGGGGTGAGCAGCTATGTGGGTATAATTGGGATGTTGTATATTGTACATTCAATGGGCTGCTATTGGTAGGGTGAACAGTTGTTTAGGTGAATTCTTCTTTATTAGGAATCTTTACACAAATAGTCGGTCATATTAATTGTTTGATTTTTCAAGCCATATACATAGATTATATATTAATTATACACAATTATACATATGTAATACACAGATCATACATATATTGTACATTTATTGGCTATTTTTAGTTTAAGTAGTAGGGTGAGCGGCTATTTGGGTATAATCGGGATGTTCTATATTGTACATTTTTTTGGCTGCTATTGTATATTTGGATATAATTGGGTTGTTGTATATTGTACATTAATTGGTAGGGTGAGCGGCTATTTGGGTGAATTCTTCTTTATTAAGGGTCCTTACACAAATAGCCGTTCATATTAATTGCTTGCTTTTTCAAGCCATATATATAGATTATACGTTATTTATACATAATTATACACATGTGATGCACAAATCATGCATATATTTTACATTCATTGGCTATTTTTAGTTTAAGTGGTAGGGTGAGCGGCTATTTGGGTATAATCGGGTTGTTGTATATTGTACATTCATCGGGCTGCTATTGTATATTTGGATATAATTGGGTTGTTGTATATTGTACATACATTGGTAGGGTGAGCGGCTATTTGGGTAAATTCTTCTTTATTAAGGGATCTTTACATAAATAGTCGGTCATATTAATTGCTTGCTTTTTGTAATGACCCGGTCGGTCGTTTTAAGAATTTGCGCCCTAATCCCCTATCAACCGCTTCTCCCATGTCTATTTATGTTATTGGAACTTGTCGGAGCATTGAGTGATGAAATCCAGGGTGATTTTGGACACATAGTTCATAAATGTGGAATTTAGCTTTAGAAATATGGTTGTAGCTAGAGCTGTGTGAAGACGGATCCGGAATGGAATTCCGTAGACTCCGTTAGCTCCGTTGGGTGATTTCAGTGTAGGGAGCGTGTTCAGAATGTGTTTTCAAGGTCGATATTGAATTTAGGCTTGAATTGGCGAAATTTAAGATTTCGGCGATTTCGGCCGATAGGTGAAATTTTGATATCGGACTCAGAATGGATTTCCGAAAGCGACAGCAGGTCCGTAATGTCATTTATGACCTGCGTGCAAAATTTGAGGTCATTCGGGTGAGTTTAGACGTGTTTCGGCATCGGATGTGAATTCTAAAAATTTCCTAAGTTCTTAGGCTTGAATCTATGCATAATTGATGATTTTGATGTTATGAGATGTGTTTTTAAGGCTCAATCAAGTTTGAACAAGGTAATAAGGTCAGTTGGTAGGTTTGGTTGAGGTCCCGGGGCCTCGGGGTTGTTTCGGATGCCCAACAAGTGAGTTTGAGAAGTTGAGAAACAACTGAGCCATTCTGGTTCTGGTGTCTCGCACTTGGGATGGTATTTCCGCAGGTGCGGACACGCAGGTGCGAAGGGGGTGACGTAGGTGCGGCCCCAGGCTATTATATGAATTTCCGCACCTGCGATGGTATTTTCGCAGGTGCGGGCTCGCAGGTGCGAAAGGGGTGCCGCAGGTGCGACCCTAGGCCACTTAATGAATTTCCGCACCTGGGATTGGGTTTCCGCAGGTGCGGCACCGCAGGTCCAATCCCAGTGTCACAGGTGCAAAATGTCTGGGCATTTTATACCAAAAATTCGAGGGTTTGAATTTCATAATTCCAAAATCGATTATGAGCTCGGAACTTGGCGATTTTTAGTGGGATTTGAAGAGGAGGAAGGTAACATTTTCTAACCTTAATCTCTTTATATATCGATAATCTCTATCATTTTACTCAATCTAATCAATGAAATTGGATGAAAAACCATGAAAATGAGATGAAATTTCCCAAGTAGAAACCTGAGGATTTAGGGAGATTTAGACGTCGGATTTTGTAGATTCTTGTTCGAGTGGGTTCATGAGCGAATAGGTGATCGGAAAATATAAATTTTACCCGATTACGAGACGTGGGCCCGGGGGACTTTTTGGGCGAATTTCCTAATTTCGCGTATTAGCTTATAGATAATTAGCTATTTTATTCCCTTGAAGTGATATTTACACCGTGCAATCGATTTGAATAGATTTGGGTCACCCGAAGTCAGATACTCGTGGCAAGAGCGTGATATTGAGTTAATTAGCGCAGTCAAGGTAAGTGGCTTGCCTAATTCTGTGTTGGGGACTTTCCCTTAGGCATTTTTATAATGATTTTGTTACGTGGACGCCGTGTACGTGAGGTGACGAGTGCGTACACGGGTCATTGTTGCTAAAGTCCTATTTTACTCCTATGTAATCGCTCATTTTCATTCATATATTACTATTTCTATATTAATTGAGTAGATTGCTTCAGAGTAAGCATGCCTACCTGATTTCCTCTTATTTGCTACTAGTCACATCATGCTTAGGTTACTTTGCTCTATTCCTGCCTGTTATTTTCCCTGGACTGTTTAATTAAGCCATAACTGACTTACTTATGTTTTGCATATTTAATTTGGGACTACGGACCGAGATCCGGGAGCTTTCCCCCTGTCCTGCATTTCATATTTAAATCGGGACTACGGACCGAGATCCGGGAGCTTTCCCCCTGTACTGAAATGCATATTTAAATTGGGACTACGAACAGAGATCCGGGAGCTTTCCCCCTGTCCTGCATTTCATATTTAAATCGGGACTACGGACCGAGATCCGGGAGCTTTCCCCCTGTACTGAAATGCATATTTAAATTGGGACTACGAACAGAGATCCGGGAGCTTTCCCCTTGTACTGAATAGCATATTTAAATTGGGACTACAGACTGAGATCCGGGAGCTTTCCCCGTGTACTGCATTGCACATTTACTGTTGAGATATATGTTGTGCTGAGGTGAGGGCTCTTTTTATGTTATTAAATCTTTCCATTTTTCATTAATCTTGTTTATCATTGCTTACCTATTTTTCATTATTTTAAATTGTATATTGACTTGTTTTACAAACTCAATAGGGCCTCAACCTGACCTCGTCACTACTCGACTGGGGTTAGGCTTGGCACTTACGGAGTACCGAATGTGGAGTACTCACGCCCTTTCCTGCGCATGTTTTTCCCATGTGGAGATCCAGGTACCATCACCCAGTATCGTGGCTAGGAGTCGTCCTATCAGCAGCCAGGTGACCGCGAGGTAATTCTGCCGCATCCGCAGAATCCCACGAGTCCCCTTCTACTCTAGTATAGGCATAGAAGACTTGTGTATTTTTCCGTTGTTTCATTGTATAGAGATACATTTAGTAGAGAGCTTGTTACTATGGTGACATTCCGGGTTTTGGAAAGTAAAAATGTATATGTTGAGCAGCTACGTTATATCTACTTGAGTTCTTTTTTGTCCTTATTTTATTGATTCTGTCATTTCCGCAAATCTTAGGCTTACCTAGTCATAGAGACTAGGTGTCGTCACGATACCTTTCGGAGGGTAAATTGGGTCGTGACAAGTTGGTATCAGAGCGTCTAGGTTCATAGGAGTCACAAGTCATAAGTCGATTTATTACAATCTCGTGGATCGGTGCGGAGATGTTCGTATCTATCTTCGGAAGGCTATGTAACTGTTAAGAACAGTCAAATTCTTTGGAATTCCTTATCGTGCTAGTTGATGTCATCAAATTCTTAAACTCTATTCTACTATTGCTTGTAGATGATTCGTACCCGTACCGGACGTACTGATGACCAGGCACCCGAGCCCCCGTTCAGAGCCACCAGAGGCAGGGGTCGGGGCAGGGGAAGAGCACGCGATGCAGCCCGAGCACCGACTAGGGTAGAGGCAGAGGAGCCCCCAACAGCTACAGTTAGAGGGGCACATGAGGTCCCTACTGTTACTCCAGGCCTCCAGGAGACATTGGCCCAGTTCTTGAGTGCGTTCAGTACTCTGTCTCAGGCGGATCTACTCCCGATAGCTCCAGCTACATCCCAGGCCGGAGGAGGTACACAGACTCCCGCGGCCCGTACTCCTGAGTAAAGGGTTCATATTGGGCAAGCTTCAGAGTATATTCCTATGGCCCCAGCAGCTCCAGCTTAGCATGAGACTAGGATTGATGTTCCTGAGGCAGAGCAGCTTCGACTTGAGAGGGACAAGAAGTACCACCCACCTGAGTTCAGCGGACCAGCTTCGGATGACGCCCTGAGTTTTCTTGAGGGGTGTCATCGCATTCTCCGCACTATGGGTATTGTGGAGACGAGTGGGGTTTCTTTCACTGCTTTCCAGCTGAGGGGAGCAGCTTATCAGTGGTGGCGTGCTTTTGAGCTTAGTAGCCCGAACGAGGCAGCTTCATTTACTTGGGCTCAGTTTTCCGAGATGTTCTTACTTGAGTTTGTCCCTCAAAGCTTCAGGTATGCTTGGCGTGCGGAGTTTGAGCGGCTACGCCAGGGTTCCATGACTGTGTCAGAGTATGCAGTCCGTTTCAGCGATTTGGCTCGCCATGCACCAGCTTTGGTTGTCATTGTTAGAGAGAGGGTTCGACGCTTTATTGAGGGACTACACCCCAGTATTCGGACCAGCATGGCCAGAGAGATAGAGACCGATATTACTTACCAGCAGGCCGTGAGTATTGCCCGGAGGATTGAGACTATGTTAGCCCGGGACAAGGAGGAGAGAGAGGCCAAGAGTTCTCGAGAGACTAGTCATTTTTCAGGAGCCCGTACACTAGCAACACGCTATGGTAGGGGTTTTGTGAGTCGCCATGTTCATTCAGCTCTCCCAGCAGCCAGCGGTATTCCAGCTCCTCCTAGACCTCAGGAGCCTTATTATGCACCACCAGTATCTCAGGTGCCTTCTGCTCGAGGTGCTATCACCGGCCAGCCCAGCAGGCCAGTTCAAAGTCAGCAGCGGAACGTCCTTCGAGGGGTTGCTTTGAGTGTGGTGACCCTCATCATATGATCAGAGATTTCCCCAGAATGAGGAGGGGCACACCACCTCAGACTTATCAGGGTGCACCCCCTCAGATTTATCAGGCTCCATGTCTTCCACCAGGTCCTCCAGCTATTCTTCCAGCCCCAACTGCTACCCCACCACCTCAGGCAGCTCGAGGTGGAGGTCGGGGAGGTCGAGGTTGCCCTAGAAGAGGAGGCCAAGCTAGGTACTATGCTCTTCCGGCCCGGTCTGAGGCTATTGCTTCAGATTCAGTCATTACAGGTATTGTTCCCGTTTGTCATAGGGATGCATCGGTATTATTTGACCCAGGCTCTACATATTCATATGTGTCTTCCTATTTTGCTACACATCTGGGGATAGCCCGGGATTCTTTGAGTTCCCCTGTTTATGTTTATACTTCGGTGGGAGATTTTCTTGTTGTGGACCGCGTACATCGGTCATGTTTGATTGCTATCAGTGGTTTTGATACCAGAGTTGATTTACTACTACTCAATATGGTAGATTTTGATGTTATATTGGGTATGGACTAGTTGTCTCCCTATTATGCTATTCTTGATTGTCACGCCAAGAACGTGACGCTGGCTATGCCAGGATTTCCGAGGTTAGAGTGGAGAGTTTCATTGGAGTATACTCCCCGCCGTGTCATTCTTTTCTTAAGGCTCGACGGATGGTTGAAAAGGGGTGTGATGCATATTTGGCTTATGTGAGAGATGTTAGTGCTGAGACCCCTACAGTTGAGTCACTTCCAGTTGTCAGGGACTATTCTGATGTATTTCCAGCTGATCTTCCGGGTATGCCGCCCGATAGAGACATTGATTTCGACATTGACTTGTTGTCGGGCACTCAGCCCATTTCCATTCCTCCTTATCGCATGGATCCTCCTGAGTTGAAGGAGTTGAAGGAGTAGTTACAGGAGTTGCTAGAGAGGGGATTCATCAGGCGCAGTGTATCACCTTGGGGTGCTCCGGTATTATTTGTGAAGAAAAAGGATGGCTCGTTGCGTATGTGTATTGACTACCGGCAGCTGAATAAGGTGAAAGTGAAGAACATGTACCCATTGCCTTGCATTGATGATCAATTTGACCAGTTACAGGGTGTTAGGGTGTTCTCCAAGATTGATCTACGTTTCGGTTATCATCAGTTGAAGATTCGGGAACCGGATATCCCGAAGACTACCTTCAGGACCAGATATGGCCACTATGAGTTCCTTGTTATGTCATTTGGGCTGACCAATGCCCCAGCAGCCTTCATGCACCTGAGGCACATCATATTCATCCTTATCTTGATATTTTCGTCATTGTGTTCATTGATGACATTCTGGTATATTCTACGTCCCAGGAGGACCATGAGCAGCATTTGAGGACCGTGATTCAGACATTTAGGGAGAAGAAGTTGTATGCCAAGTTTTCTAAGTGTGAATTTTGGCTTGATTTTGTGGCATTCCTAGGCCACGTGGTGTCTTCGGATGGGATAAAGGTAGATTCGAAGAAGGTGGAGGTGGTACAGAGTTGGCCCAGACCGTCCTCAGCTACTTAGATCCGCAGTTTCCTCGGTTTGGCTGGGTATTATCGCCATTTTATGGAGGGATTTTCATACATTTCAGCGCCTATGACCAGACTGACCCAGAAGGGTGCATCTTTTATATGGACTGAGGAGTGTGAGGAGATCTCTCAGAAGCTCAAGACAGCCCTGACTATAGCTCCTGTGTTGGTTTTGCCTACCGGTTCCGGATCCTATACGGTTTATTGTGATGCTTCGAGGATTGGCTTGGGAGCAATGTTGATGTAGGACGGTAGGGTGATTGCCTACGCATCCAGACAGTTGAAAGTCCATGAGAAAAATTACCATGTTCATGATCTAGAGTTGGCAGCGATTGTTCACGCCCTGAAGACATGGTGTCATTATTTATATGGTGTTCCCTGTGATATATTCACGGATCACCATAGTTTGCAGCACATATTCAGGTAGAAGGATCTAAATTTGTGCCAGCGTAGGTGGTTGGAGTTGCTAAAAGACTATGACATCACTATATTATACCACCCGGGGAAGGCCAATGTGGTGACCGACACCTTGAGTCGCCAGGCGAAGAGTTTGGGGAGTTTGGCATACCTTCATGCAGCTGAGAGGCCTCTAGCCTTAGATCTTCCGTCCTTAGCCAGTTAGTTCATGAGATTGGATCTTTCTGAGCCTTGCCGGGTATTAGCTTGTGTGGTTGCTCGATCTTCCCTTCATGACCGTATCAGAGAGCGCCAGTATGATGATCCCCATCTTTTGGTTCTTCAGGGCAGAGTCCGGCGGGGTGATTCCAGAGATGTGACTATAGGAGATGACGGGGTGATGAGGATGCAAGGCCGTATCTGTGTGCCCAATGTGGATGGGCTTCGGGAGTTGATTCTTGAGGAGACCCATAGTTCGCAGTATTCCATCCATCCGGGTACCGCGAAGATGTACCAGGATCTGAGACAGCACTATTGGTGGCGAAGAATGAAGAAGGATATAGTGGAGTTTGTATCCAAGTGTCTCAACTGTCAGCAAGTCAAATGTGAGCATCAGAGACCATGAGGGTTACTTCAGCAGATTGAGCTTCCAGAGTGGAAGTGGGAGCGGATCACCATGGACTTTGTGGTTGGACTTCCTCGGACTTTGAGGAAGCATGATGTTATTTGGGTGATTGTGGATCGGATGACCAAATAGCCCATTTCCTTCCAGTACTGACTACATATTCGTCGAAGAGGTTGGCTGAGATTTATATCAGAGAGATTGTTCGCCTCCACGGTATTCCAGTATCTATCATTTCAGACAGAGGTACACAGTTCACTTCACGGTTCTGGAGAGCCGTTCAACAAGAGTTAGGCACCAGGGAAGAGTTGAGCACAACTTTTCACCCTCAGACGGACGGGCAGTCTGAGCGCACGATTCAGATTCTCGAGGATATGCTCCGTGCTTGTTTGATGGATTTTGAAGGGTCATGGTATCGATACTTGCCTCTTGCAGAGTTTGCTTATAACAACAGCTACCAGTCCAACATTCAGATGGCGTCGTATGAGGCTTTGTATGGTAGGCAGTGCAGGTCTCCTATGGGATGGTTTGAGCCGGGCGAGACCCGATTGTTGGGTACAGACTTGGTTAAGGATTCCCTGGACAAGGTGAAGGTGATTCAGGAGAGACTTCGCACAGCTCAGTCCAGGTAGAAGAGTTATGCGGACCGGAAGGTTCGTGACTTGTCATTTATGGCTGGTGATCGGGTTTTGCTTTGGGTATCGCCTATGAAGGGCGTCATGAGGTTCGGGAAGAAAGGCAAGTTGAGTCTGA
Source organism: Nicotiana paniculata (assembly GCA_005239505.1). NCBI lineage: Eukaryota > Viridiplantae > Streptophyta > Magnoliopsida > Solanales > Solanaceae > Nicotiana > Nicotiana paniculata. The sequence continues at coordinate 14,528 of ML317440.1, forward strand.
GATTTATTGGCCCTTTTGAGGTGTTGCGACGTGTTGGGGAGGTTGTTTATGAGCTAGCCCTACCTCCCAGCCTAGCAGGGGTTTATCCGGTGTTCCACGTCTCCATGCTCCGAAAGTATCACGGTGACCCGACTCATGTCTTGGATTTCAGCTCAGTCCAATTGGACAAGGACCTATCATATGTTGAGGAGACCGTGGCTATATTGGACAGGCAGGTCAGAAAGCTCAAATCAAAGGATATTGCGGCAGTAAAGGTTCAGTGGAGGGGTCAGCCAGTCGAGCAGGCGACTTGAGAGACCGAGCAGGATATGCGGAGTCAGTACCCTCATCTTTTCCCAGCTTCAGGTATGTTTCTATGCTCGTTCGAGGACGAACGATTTTCTTAAGAGGGGGAAGATGTAACGACCCGGTCGATCGTTTTAAGAATTTGCGCCCCAATCCCCTATCAATCGTTTCTCCCGTGTCTATTTATGTTATTGTAACTTTTCGAAGCGTTGAGTGATGAAATCCGTGGTGATTTTGGACACATAGTCCATAAATGTGGAATTTAGCTTTAAAAATCTGGCCGTAGCTAGATCAGTGTGAAGACGGATCCGGAATGGAATTACGTTGACTCTGTTAGCTCTATTGGGTGATTTCAGGGTTAGAAGCGTGTTCGGAATGTGTTTTCGAGGTCGGTTGTGAATTTAGGCTTGAGTTGGCGAAAGTTAGAATTTTGGCGATTTCGGCCGATAGGTGAAATTTTGATATCGGACTCGAAATGGATTTTCGAAAGCGACAGCAGGTCCGTAATATCATTTATGACCTGTATGCAAAATTTGAGGTCATTCGGGTGAGTTTAGACATGTTTCGGCATCGGATGTGAATACTAGAAATTTCCTAAGTTCTTAGGCTTGAATCTATGCATAATTGATGATTTTGATGTTATGAGATGTGTTTTTAAGGATCGTCCAAGTTTGAACAAGGTACTAAGGTCAGTTGGTAGGTTTGATTGAGGTCCCGGGGGCCTCGGGGTTGTTTCGGATGCCCAACGGGTGAGTTTGAGAAGTTGAGAAACAACTGAACCATTCTGGTTCTGGTGTCTCGCACCTGCGATGGTATTTTCGCAGGTGTGCACACGCAGGTGCGAAGGGGGTACCGCAGGTGAGACCCCAGGCCATTATATGAACTTCCGCACCTGCGATGGTATTTCCGCAGGTGCGGGCACGCAGGTGCGAAAGGGGTGTCGCATGTGCGACCTCAGGTCACTTAATGAATTTCCGCACCTCCGATTGGGTTTCCGCAGGTGCGGCACCGCAGGTGCGGCACCGCAGGTGCGGCACCGCAGGTGCGGCACCGCAGGTGCAGATCCCAGTGTCGCAGGTGCAAAATGTCTGGTCAGTTTATACCAAAAATCCGAGGGTTTGAATTTCATAATTCCAAAATCGATTGTGAGCTCGGAACTTGGCGATTTTCAGTGGGATTTGAAGAGGAGGATCATTGGTAACATTTTCTAACCTTAATCCCTTTATATATCGATAATCTCTATCATTTTCCTCAATCCAATCAATGAAATTGGATGAAAAATCATGAAAATGGGATGAAATTTTCCCAAGTAGAAATCTGAGGATTTAGGGAGATTTAGACGTCGGATTTTGTTGATTCTTGTTCGAGTGGGTTCATGAGCGAATGGGTGTTCAGGAAATATAAATTTTACCCGATTCCGAGACGTGAGCCCGGGGGACTTTTTGGGCGAATTTCCTAATTTCGCGTATTAGCTTATAGATAATTAGTTATTTTATTCCCTTGAAGTGATATTTACACTGTGCAATCGATTTGAATAGATTTGGGCCACCCGGAGTCAGATACTCGTGGCAAGAGCGTGGTATTGAGTTGATTAGCGCAACCAAGGTAAGTGGCTTGCCTAATTCTGTGTTGGGGACTTTCCCTTAGGCATTTTTATACTGATTTTGTTACGTGGACGCCGTGTACGTGAGGTGACGAGTGCGTACACGGGTCATTGTTGCTAAAATCCTATTTTACTCCTATGAAATCGCTCATTTTCATTCATATATTACTATTTCTATCTTAATTGAGTAGATTGCTTCAGAGTAAGCATGCCTACCTGTTTTGACTTGATTTCCTCTTATTTTCTACTAGTCACATCATGCTTAGGTTGCTTTACTCTATTCCTGCCTGTTGATTTCCCCGGACTGTTTAATTAATCCATAACTGACTTATGTTTTTTACATATTTAAATTGGGACTACGGACCGAGATCTGGGAGTTTTCCCCATGTACTGCATTTCATATTTAAATTGGGACTACGGACTGAGATCCGGGAGCTTTCCCCCTGTACTGAAATGCATATTTAAATTGGGACTACAGACTGAGATCCGGGAGCTTTCCCCGTGTATTGCATCGCACATTTACTGTTGAGATATATGTTGTGCTGAGTTGAGGGCTCTTTTTCAGTTATTAAATCTTTCCGTTTTTCTTAATCATGTTTATCATTGCTTACCTATTTTTCATTGTTTTTAAATTGTATATTGACTTGTTTTACAAAGTCAATAGGGCCTCAACCTGACCTCGTCACTACTTGACTGGGGTTAGGCTTGGCACTTACGGAGTACCGAATATGGAGTACTCACGCTCTTTCCTGCGCATGTTTTCCCCATGTGCAGATCCAGGTACCAGCACCCAGTATCATGGCTAGGAGTCGTCATATCAGCAGCCAGGAGACCGCGAGGTAAGTCTGCCGCGTCCACAGAATCCCACGAGTCCCCTTCTACTCTAGTATAGGCATAGAAGACTTGTGTATTTTTCCGTTGTTTCATTGTATAGAGCTACATTTAGTACAGAGCCTGTGACTATGGTGACATTCCGGGTTTTGGGAAGTAAAAATGTATATGCTGAGCAGCTATGTTATATCTACTTGAGTTCTTTTCTTTCCGTATTTTATTGATTCTGTCATTTTCGCAAATCTTAGGCTTACCTAGTCATAGAGACTAGGTGCCGTCACGATACCTTTCGGAGGGTAAATTGGGTTGTGACGTTTTTTCAAGCCATATATATAGATTATACATTAATTATACACAATCATACACATATAATACACAAATCATGCATATATTGTATATTCATTGGCTATTTTAGTTTAAGTGGTAGGGTGAGCAGCTATTTGGGTATAATTGGGTTGTTGTATATTGTACATTATTAGGTTGTTATTGTATATTTGGATGTAATTGGACTGTTGTATATTGTACATTCATTAGTAGGGTGAGCGGCTATTTGGGTGAATTCTTCTTTATTAAGGGATCTTTACATGAATAGTCGGTCATCTTAATTGGGTTGTAACATTTTTTCAAGCCATATACATAGATTATACACTAATTATACACATGTAATACACAAATCATGCATATTGTACATTCATTGGCTATTTAAAATTTAAATGGTGGGGTGAGCGGCTATTTGGGAACAATCGAGTTGTTGTATATTGTACATTCATTGGGCTGCTATTGTATATTTGGATATAATTGGGTTGTTGTATATTGTTCATTAATTGGTATAGTGAGCGGCATTTTGAGTGAATTCTTCTTCATTAAGGGATATTTACACAAATAGCCGATCATATCAATTGTTTGCTTTTTAAGCCACATACATAGATTATACATTAATTATACACATTTATACACATGTAATACACAAATCATGCATATATTGTACATTCATTGGCTATTTTTAGTTTAAGTGGTAGGGTGAGCGGCGGTATAATTGGGTTGTTGTATATTGTACATTCATTGAGCTGCTATTGTATATTTGGATATAATTGGATTGTTCTATATTGTACATTCATTGGTAGGGTGAGCGACTATTTGGGTGAATTCTTCTTGATTAAGGGATCTTTACACAAATAGTCGGTCACATTAATTGCTTGCTTTTTCAAGAAACATATATAGATTATACACGAATTATACACTATTATAATCATGTAATACACAAATCATGCATATATTGTACATTCATTGGCTATTTTTAGTTTAAGTGGTTGGGTGAACAACTATTTGGGTATAATTGGGCTGTTGTATATTGTACATTCATTGGGTTGCTATTGTATATTTGGGTATAATTGGGTTATTGTACATTGTACATTCATTGGGATGCTATTGTATATTTGGATATAATTGGGTTGTTGTATATTGTACATTCATTGGGTTGCTATTGTATATTTGGGTATAATTGGGTTATTGTACATTGTACATTCATTGGGATGCTATTGTATATTTGGATATAATTGGGTTGTTGTATATTGTACATTCATTGGTAGGGTGAGCGGCTATTTGGGTGAATTTTTCTTTATTAAGGGATCTTTACATGAACCCGGTCATCTTAATTGTTTGCTTTTTCAAGCCATATACATAGATTATACATGAATTATACATAATCATAAACATGTAATACACAAATCATGCATATACTATACATTCATTGGCTATTATTAGTTTAAGTGGTTGGGTGAGAGGCTATTTGGGTATAACCGGGCTGTTGTATATTGTTCATTCATCGGGCTCCTATTGTATATTTGAATATAACTGGGCTTTTGTTTATTGTTCATACATTGGTATGGTGAGCGACTAGTTGGGTGAATTCTTCTTTATTAAGGGATCTTTACACAAGTAGTCGGTCATATTAATTCTTTGATTTTTAAAGCAACATACATAGATTATACATTAATTATACACATGTAATACACAAATCATGCATATATTTTACATTCATTGGCTATTTTTAATTTAAATGGTAGGGTGAGCAGCTATTTGGGTATAATCGGGCTGTTGTATATTGTACATTCATTGGACTGCTATTGTATATTTGGATATAATTGGTTTGTTGTATATTGTACATTCATTGGCATGGTGAACGGCTATTTGGGTGAATTCTTCTTTATAAAGGGATCTTTACATAAATAGCTGGTCATATTAATTGTTTGCTTTTTTAAGCCACATACATAGATTATACATTAACTATACACATGTAATACACAAATCATGCATATATTGTACATTCATTGGATATTTTTAGTTTAAGTGGTAGGGTGAGCGGCTATTCGGGTATAATTGGGTTGTTGTATATTGTACATTCATTGGGCTGCTATTGTATATTTGGGTATACTTGGGATGTTCTATATTTTACATTCAATGGTAGAGTGAGAGACTATTTGGGTGAATTCTTCTTTATTAAGGGATCTTTACACAAATAGCCGACAATATTAATTATTTGTTTTTTCAAGCCATATACATATATTATACATTAATTATACATAATTATACACAATTATGCACATGTAATACACAAATCGTGCATATATTGTACATTTATTGGCTATTTTTAATTTAAGTGGTAGGGTGAGCAGCTATTTGGGTATTTTTGGGCTGTTGTATATTGTACATTCATTTGGCTATTATTGTATATTTGGGTATAATTGGGTTGTTGTATTTTGTACATTCATTGGTAGGGTGAGCGGCTATTTGAGTGAATTCTTTATTAAGGAATATTTACACAAATAGCCGGTCATATTAATTGTTTGATTTTTCAAGTCATATACATAGATTATACATTAATTTTACACAATTATACACATGTAATACACAAATCATGCATATATTGTACATTCATTGGCTATTTTAGTTTAAGTGGTAGGGTGAGCAACTATTTGGCTATTTATGGGTTGTTGTATATTGTACATTCATTGGGCTGCTATTGCATATTTGGGTATAATTGGGTTGTTGTATATTGTACATTCATTGGTAGGGTGAGCGGCTATTTGGGTGAATTCTTCATTATTAAGGGATCTTTACATGAACCCATTCATCTTAATTGTTTTTTTTTCAAGCCATATACATAGATTATACATTATTTATACATAATCATACACATGTAATACACAAATCATGCATATACTATACATTCATTGGCTATTATTAGTTTAAGTGGTTGGGTGAGAGGCTATTTGGTTATAACCGGGTTGTTGTATATTGCACATTCATTGGGCTCCTATTGTATATTTGAATATAATTGGGCTTTTGTTTATTGTACATACATTGGTATGGTGAGCGGCTATTTGGGTGAATTCTTCTTTATTAAGGGATCTTTACACAAACAGTCGGTCATATTAATTGTTTGATTTTTAAAGAAACATACATAGATTATACATTAATTATACACATGTAATACACAAATCATGCATATATTGCACATTCATTTGCTATTTTTAATTTAAATGGTAGGGTGAGCGGCTATTTGGGTATAATCGGGTTGTTGTATATTGTACATTCATTGGGCTGCTATTGTATATTTGGATATAATTGGTTTGTTGTATATTGTACATTCATTGTCTATTTTTAGTTTACGTGGTTGGGTGAGCAGCTATTTGGGTATTTTTGGGTTGTTGTATATTGTACATTTATTGGGCTGCTATCGTATATTTGGGTATAATTGCGCTATTGTATATTGTACATTCATCGGTAGGGTGAACAACTATTTGGGTGAACTCTTCTTTATTAAGGGATCTTTATACAAATACATTGTCATATTAATTGTTTGATTTTTCAAGACTTTTACATAGATTATGCATTAATTATAAATAATTATACACATGTAATACACAAATCATACATATATTATACATTTATTGGCTATTTTTGGTTTAAGTGGTAGTGTGAGCGGCTATTTGTGTATAATTGGACTTTTGTATATTGTACATTTATTGGGCTTCTATTGTATATTTGGATATAACTGGGTTGTTGTATATTGTACATTCATTGGTAGGGTGAACAGCTATTTGGGTGAATATTAAGGGATCTTTACACAAGTAGACGGTCATATTAATTGTTGCTTTTTAATCCACATACATAGATTATACATTAATTATACATATGTAATGCACAAATCATGCATATATTGTACATTCATTGACTATTTTCAGTTCAAGTGGTAGGGTGAGCGACTATTGGGGTATAATTAGGTTGTTGTATATTGTACATTCATCTGGCTACTATTTTATATTTGGATCTAATTGGACTGTTGTATATTGTACATTCATTGGTAGGGTGAGCGGCTATTTTGGTGAATTCTTCTTTATTCAGGGATCTTTACACAAATAGCCGGTAGTACTAATTGCTTTCTTTTTCAAGCCTTATATATAGTTTATACATTAGTAATATACAATTATGCATATGTAATACTCGAATCATGCATATATTGTACATTCATTGGCTATTTTTAGTTTAAGTGGTAGGGTGAGCAGTTATTTGGGTATAATTGGGATGGTATATTGTACATTATTGGGCTGCTATTGTATATTTGGATGTAATTGGGTTGTTGTATATTGTACATTTCTTGGTAGGGTGAACGACTATTTGGGTGAATTCTTCTTTTATAGCCGGTAATCATAATTGTTTGTTTTTTCAAGCCATATAAATAGCTTATACTTTAATTATACACAATTATACACATGTAATACACAAAGCATGCATATATTGTACATTCATTGGCTATTTTTAGTTTAGGTGTTAGGGTGAGTAGTTATTTGGCTATTTATGGGTTGTTGTATAATGTACATTCATTGGGATGCTATTGCATATTTGGATATAATTGGGTTGTTGTATATTGTACATTCATTGGTAGGGTGAGCAGCTATTTGGGTGGATTTTTCTTTATTAAAGAATCTTTATACAAATAGCCGTCATATTAATTGTTTGCCTTTTCAAGCCATATATATAAATTATACACTAATTATACACATGTAATACACAAATCATGCATATATTGCACATTCATTGGCTATTTTTAGTTTAAGTGGTAGGGTGAGCATCTATTTGGATATAATCGGGCTATTGTATATTGTACATTCATTGGGCTGTTGTTGTATATTTGGATATAATTGGGTTGTTGTATATTGTGTATACATTGGTAGGGTGAGCGACTATTTGGGTGAATTCTTCTTTATTAAGAAATCTTTACACAAATAGCCGGTCATGTTAATTGTTCACTTTTTTAAGCACATACATAGATTACACATTAATTATACAAAATTATACACATGTAATACACAAATCATGCATATTGTACATTCATTAGCTATTTTTAATTTAAATAGTAGGGTGAATAACTATCTCGGTGAATTCTTCTTTATTAAGGGATCTTTCCACAAATACACGGTCATATTAATTGTTTGATTTGTCAAGACTTATACATATATTATGCATTAATTATACATAATTATACACATGTAATACACAAATCATACATATATTATACATTTATTGGCTATTTTTAGTTTAAGTGGTAGGGTGAGCGGCTATTTGTGTATAATTGGGCTTTTGTATATTGTACATTTATTAGGTTGGTATTGAATATTTGGATATAATTGGGTTGTTGTATATTGTACATTCATTGGTAGCGTGAACAGTTATTTCGGTGAATTCTTCTTTATTAAGGGATCTTTACACAAATAGTCGGTCATATTAATTGTTTACTTTTTTAAGCCACATACAAAGATTATACATTAATTATACACATTTATACACATGTAACACACAAATCATGCATATATTGTACAATCATTGGCTATTTTTAGTTTAAGTGGTAGGGTGAGCGGCTATGGGGGCATAATTAGGTTGTTGTATATTGTAAATTCATTGGGCTGCTATTTTATATTTGTATATAATTGGACTGTTGTATATTGTACATTCATTGGTAGGGTGAGCGGCTATTTGGGTGAATTCTTCTTTATTCAGGGATCTTTACATGAATAGTCGGTCATCTTAATTCTTTGTTTTTTCAAGCCATATACATAGATTATACTTTAATTAGACACAATTATACACATGTAATACACAAATCATGCATATATTGTACATTCATTGTCTATTTTTAGTTTAGGTGTTAGGGTGAGCAGCTATTTGGCTATTTATGGGCTATTGTATATTGTACATTCATTGGGCTGCTATTGCATATTTGGATATAATTGGGTTGTTGTATATTGTACATTCATTGGTAGGGTGAGCAGTTATTTTGGTGGATTCTTCTTTATTAAAGAATCTTTAAACAAATAGCTGGTCATATTAATTGTTTGCTTTTTCAAGCAATATATATAGATTATACACAATTATACACATGTAATACACAAATCATGCATATATTGTACATTCATTGGCTATTTTTAGTTTAAGTGGTAGGGTGAGCATCTATTTGGATATAATCGGGTTGTTGTATAATGTACATTCATTGGGATGCTATTGTATATTTGGATATAATTGGGTTGTTGTATATTGTGCACACATTGGTAGGGTGAGCGACTATTTGGGTGAATTCTTCTTTATTAAGAAATCTTTACACAAATAGCCAGACATATTAATTTTTCGCTTTTTAAGCCACATACATAGATTATACATTAAGTATACAGATGTAATACACAAATCATGCATATTGTACATTCATTGGCTATTTTTAATTTAAATTGTAGGGTGAATAGCTATATGGGTGAATTCTTCTTTATTAAGGGATCTTTCCACAAATACACGGTCATATGAATTGTTTGATTTTTCAAGACTTATACATAGATTATGCATTAATTATACATAATTATACACATTTAATACACAAATCATACATATATTGGCTATTTTTAGTTTAAGTGGTAGGGTGAGCGGCTATTTGTGTATAATTGTGCTTTTGTATATTGTACATTTATTAGGTTGCTATTGTATATATGGATGTAATTGGGTTGTAGTGTATTGTACATTCGTTGGTAGGGTGAACAACCATTTGGGTGAATTCTTCTTTATTAAGGGATCTTTACACAAATAGTCGGTCATATTAATTATTTACTTTTTTAAGCCACATACAAAGATTATACATTAATTATACACATGTAATATATAAATCATGCATATATTGTACATTCATCGGCTATTTTTAGTTTAAGTGGTAGGGTGAGCGACTATGGGGGTATAATTAGGTTGTTGTATATTGTACATTCATTGGGCTGCTATTTTATATTTGGATATAATTGTACTGTTGTATATTGTACATTCATTGGTAGGGTGAGCGGCTATTTGGGTGAATTCTTCTTTATTCAGGAATCTTTACATAAATAGCCGGTAGTATTAATTGCTTTCTTTTTCAAGCCTTATATATAGTTTATACATTAATAATATACAATTATACATATGTAATACTCAAATCATGCATATATTGTACATTTATTGGCTATTTTTAGTTTAAGTGGTAGGGTGAACAGCTATTTGGGTATAATTGAGTTGTTGTATATTGTACATTATTGGGATGCTATTGTATATTTGGATGTAATTGGGCTATTGTATATTGTACATTCATTGGTAGGGTGAGCGGCTATTTGGGTGAATTCTTCTTTATTAAGGAATCTTTACATAAATAGTCGGTCATCTTAATTGTTTGCTTTTTCAAGCCATATAGATAGATTATACTTTAATTAGACACAATTATACACACGTAATCAATAATCATGCATATATTGTACATTCATTGGCTATTTTTAGTTTAGGTGTTAGGGTGAGCAGCTATTTGGCTATTTATGGGTTGTTGTATATTGTACATTCATTGAGTTGCTATTGCATATTTGGGTATAATTGGGTTGTTGTATATTGTACATTCATTGGTAGGGTGAGCAATTATTTGGGTGGATTCTTCTTTATTAAGGAAGCTTTACACAAATAGCCAGTCATATTAACTGTATGCTTTTTCAAGCCATATATATAGATTATACACTAATTATACACAATTTTATACATGTAATACACAAATCATGCATATATTGTACACTTATTGGCTATTTTTAGTTTAACTGGTAGGGTGAGCGGCTATTGGGGTATAATTAGGTTGTTCTATACTGTACATTCATTGGGATACTATTTTATATTTGGATATAATTGAAATGTTGTATATTGTACATTCATTGGTAGGGTGAGCGGATATTGGGGTGAATTCTTCTTTATTCAGGGATCTTTACACAAATAGCCGGTAGTATTAATTGCTTTCTTTTTCAAGCCTTATATATAGTTTAGACATTAATAATATACAATTATACATATGTAATACTCAAATCATGCATATATTGTACATTCATTGGCTATTTTTAGTTTAAGTGGTAGGGTGAGCAACTATTTGGGTATAATTGGGCTATTGTATATTGTACATTATTGGGCTCCTATTTTATATTTGGATGTAATTGGGTTGTTGTATATTGTACATTCATTGATAGGGTGAGCGGCCATTTGGATGAATTCTTCTTTATTAAGGGATCTTTACACTAGTAGCTGGTCATCTTAATTGGGTTGTGACATTTTTTCAAGCCATATACATTGAATATACATTAATTATACACATGTAATACATAAATCATGCATATTATACATTCATTGGCTATTTTAAATTTAAATGGTAGGGTGAGCGGCTATTAGGGTATAATCGGGTTGTTGTATATTGTACATTCATTGGGCTGCTATTGTATATTTGGATATAATTTGGTTCTTGTATATTGTTCATTCATTGGTATCGTGAGCGGCTATTTGAGTGAATTCTTCTCTATTTGAGTGAGCGGCATATACATAGATTATACATTAATTATACATAATTATACACATATAATACACAAAATATGCATATATTGTACATTCATTGGCTATTTTTAGTTTAAGTTGTAGGGTGAGCGTCGGTATAATTGGGTTGTTGTATATTGTACATTCATTGGGCTGCTATTGTATATTTGGATATAATTGTATTGTTCTATATTGTACATTCATTGGGCTGCTATTGTATATTTGGATATAATTGTATTGTTCTATATTGTACATTCATTGGTAGGGTAAGCGATTATTTGGGTGAATTCTTCTTGATTGAGGGATCTTTACACAAATAGCTGGTCACATTAATTGCTTGCTTTTTCAAGCAAGATATATAGATTATATATTAATTATACACAATTATAATCATGTAATACACAAATCATGCATATATTGTACATTCATTGGCTATTTTTAGTTTAAGTGGTTGGGTGAGCAACTATTTGGGTATAATTGGGTTGTTGTATATTGTACATTCATTGGGTTGCTATTGTATATTTTGGTATAATTGGGTTGTTGTATATTGTACATTCATTGGTCCTGTATTGTATATTTGGATATAATTGGGTTGTTCTATATTGTACATTCATTGGTACGGTGAACGGCTATTTGGGTGAATTCTTCGTTATTAATGGATCTTTACATGAACAGCCGGTCATCTTAATTGTTTCCTTTTTCAAGCCATATATATAGATTATACATTAATTATACACAATTATACACATGTAATACATAAAACATGCATATACTATATATTCATTGGCTATTTTTAGTTTAAGTGGTTGGGTGAGCGGCTATTTGGGTATAATCGGGCTGTTGTATATTGTACCTTCATTAGGCTGCAATAGTATATTCGGATATAATTGGTTTGTTGTATATTGTACATTCATTGGCATGGTGAAGGGCTATTTGGGTGAATTCTTCTTTATAAAGGGGTCTTTCCACAAATAGCCGGTCAAATTAATTGTTTGCTTGTTTAAGCCACATACATAGATTATACATTAACTATACACATGTAACACACAAATCATGCATATATTGTACATTCATTGGCTATTTTTAGTTTAAGTGGTAGGGTGAGCGGCTATTTGGGTATAATCGGACTGTCGTATATTGTGCATTCATTGGGCTGCTATTGTATATTTGGGTATAATTGGGATGTTGTATATTGTACATTCATTGGTAGAGTGAGCGGATATTTGGGTGAATTCTTCTTTATTAAGGGATCTTTACACAAATAGGCGACAAAATTAATTGTTTATTTTTTCAAGCCATATACATAGATTATACATTAATTATACATAATTATACACATGTAATACACAAATCATGCATATATTGTACATTCATTGGCTATTTTTAGTTTAAGTGGTAGGGTGAGCAGCTATTTTAGTATTTTTGGGCTGTTGTATATTGTACATTCATTTGGCTATTATTGTATATTTGGGTATAATTGGGTTGTTGTATATTATACATTCATTGGTAGGGTGAGCGGCTATTTGGGTGAATTCTTCTTTATTAAGGAATCTTTACACAAATAGCCGGTCATATTAATTGTTTGACTTTTCAAGCCATATACATAGATTTTACATTAATGTTACACAATTATACACATGTAATACACAAATCATGCATATATTGTATATTCATTGGATATTTTTAGTTTAAGTGGTAGGGTGAGCAACTATTTGGCTATTTATGGGCTGTTGTATACTGTACATTCGTTGGGCTGCTATTGCATATTTGGGTATAATTGGGTTGTTGTATATTGTACATTCATTGGTAGGGTGAGCGACTATTTGGCTGAATTCTTCTTTATTCAGGGATCTTTATGCAAATAGCCGGTAGCGTTAATTACTTTTTTTTTCAAGCCATATACATAGATTATACACAAATCATACATTCATTGTCTATTTTTAGTTTACGTGGTTGAGTGAATAGCTATTTGGGTATTTTTGGGTTGTTGTATATTGTACATTCATTGGCTATTTTTAATTTAAATTGTAGGGTGAATAGCTATATGGGTGAATTCTTCTTTATTAAGGGATCTTTCCACAAATACACGGTCATATTAATTGTTTGATTTTTCAAGACTTATACATAGATTATGCATTAATTATACATAATTATATACATGTAATACACAAATCATAAATTTATTGTACATTTATTGGCTATTTTTAGTTTAAGTGGTAGGGTGAGCGGCTATTTGTGTATAATTGGGCTTTTGTATATTGTACATTTATTAGGCTGCTATTGTATATATGGATATAATTGAGATGTTGTATATTGTACATTCATTGGTAGGTGAATAGTTATTTGGGTGAATTCTTCTTTTTTAAGGGATCTTTACTCAAATAGTCGGTCATATTAATTATTTACTTTTTTAAGCCACATACAAAGATTATACATTAATTATACACATGTAATACACAAATCATGCATATATTGTACATTCATTGGCTATTTTTAGTTTAAGTGGTAGGGTGAGCGACTGTGGGGGTATAATTAGGTTGTTGTATATTGTACATTCATTGGGCTGCTATTTTATATTTGGATATAATTGGAATTTTGTATAGTGTACATTCATTGGTAGGGTGAGCGGCTATTTGGGTGAATTCTTCTTTATTCAGAGATCTTTACATAAATAGCCGGTAGTATTAATTGGTTTCTTTTTCAAGCCTTGTATATAGTTTATACATTAATAATATAAAATTATACATATGTAATACTCAAATCATGCATATATTGTACATTCATTGGCTATCTTTAGTTTAAGTGGTACGGTGAGCAGCTATTTGGGTATAATTGGGTTGTTGTATATTGTACATTATTGGGCCGCTATTGTATATTTGGATGTAATTGGGATGTTGTATATTGTACATTCATTGGTAGGGTGAACGGCTATTTGGGTGAATTCTTCTTTATTAAGGGATCTTTACATGAATAGTCGGTCATCTTAATTGTTTGTTTTTTCAAGCCATATACATAGATTATACTTTAATTAGACACAATTATACACATGTAATACACAAATCATGCATATATTGTACATTCATTGACTATTTTAGTTTAGGTGTTAGGGTGAGCAGCTATTTGGCTATTTATGGGTTGTTGTATATTGTACATTCATTGGGTTGCTATTGCATATTGGGTATAAATGGGTTGTTGTATATTATACAATCATTGGTAGGGTGACAAGCTATTTGGGTGGATTCTTCTTTATTAAGGAAGACTTACACAAATAGCTGGTCATATTAGTTGTTTGCTTTTTCAAGCCATATATATAAATTATACACTAATTATACACAATTATACACATGTAATACATAAATCATGCATATATTATACATTCATTGGCTATTTTTAGTTTAAGTGGTAGGTGAGCGGCTATTGGGATATAATTAGGTTGTTCTATATTGTACATTCATTGGGCTGATATTTTATATTTGGTTATAACTGGACAGTTGTATATTGTACATTCATTGGGTTGCTATTGCATATTTGGGCATAATTGGGTTGTTGTATATTGTACATTCATTGGTAGGGTGAGCAGCTATTTGGGTGGATTCTTCTTTATTAAGGTCATATTAATTGTTTATTTTTTCAAGCCATATATATAGATTATACACTAATTATACACAATTAAACACATGTAATACACAAATGATGCATATATTGTACATTCATTGGCTATTTTTAGTTTAAGTGGTAGGGTGAGCGGCTATTGGGGTATAATTAGGTTGTTCTATATTGTACATTCATTGGGCTGATATTTTATATTAGGATATAATTGGATTGTTGTATATTGTACATTCATTGGTAGGGTGAGCGACTATTTGGGTGAATTCTTCTTTATTGAGGGATCTTTGCATAAATAGCCGGTAGTATTAACTGCTTTTTTTTTCAAGCCTTATATATTGTTTATACATTAATAATATACAATTATACATATGTAATACTCAAATCATGCATATATTGTACATTCATTGGCTATTTTTAGTTTAAGTGGTAGGGTGAACAGCTATTTGGGTACAATTGGCTGGTTATATATTGTACATTATTGGGCTGCTATTGTATATTTGGATGCAATTGGGCTGTTGTATATTGTACATTCATTGGTAGAGTGAGCGGCTATTTGGGTGAATTCTTCTTTATTAAGGGATCTTTACATAAATAGTCGGTCATCTTAATTGTTTGAATTTTCAAGCTATATACATATATTATACTTTAATTAGACACAATTATACACATGTAATACAAAAATCATGCATACATTGTACCTTCATTGGCTATTTTTAGTTTAGGTGTTAGGGTGAGCAGCTATTTGGCTAATTATGGGCTGTTGTATATTGTACATTCATTGGACTGCTATTGCATATTTGGGTATAATTGGGTTGTAGTATATTGTACATTCATTGGTAGGGTGAGCAACTATTTGGGTGGACTCTTCTTTATTAAGGAAAATTTACACAAATAGCTGGTCATATTAATTATTTGCTTTTTCAAGCCATATATATAGATTATACACTAATTATACATAATTATACACATGTAATACACAAATCATGCATATATTGTACATTCATTGGCTATTTTTAGTTTAAGTGGTAGGGTGAGCGGCTATTGGGGTATAATTAGGTTGTTCTATATTGTACAATCATTGGGCTGCTATTTTATATTTGGATATAATTGGACTGTTGTATATTGTACATTCATTGGTAGGGTGAGCGGCTATTGGGGTGAATTTTTCTTTATTCAGGGATCTTACACAAATAGCCGGTAATATTAATTGCTTTCTTTTTCAAGCCTTATATATAGTTTAGACATTAATAATATACAATTATACATATGTAATACTCAAATGATGCATATATTGTACATTCATTGGCTATTTTTAGTTTAAATGGTAGGGTGAGCAGCTATTTGGGTATAATTGGGCTGTTGTATATTGTAAGTTATTGGGCTGCTATATTTGGATGTAATTGGGCTGTTGTATATTGTACATTCATTGGTAGGGTGAGCGACTATTCGGGTGAATTCTTCTTTATTAAGGGATCTTTACATGAATAGTCGGTCATTTTAATTGGGTTGTGACGTTTTTACAAGCCATATACATAGATTATACATTAATTATACACATGTAATACACAAATCATGCATATTGTACATTCATTGGCTATTTTTAGTTTAAGTGGTAGGGTGAGCGGCGGTATAATTGAGTTGTTGTATATTGTACATTCATCGGGCTGCTATTGTATATTCTGATATAGTTGGATTGTTCTATATTGTACATTCATTGGTAGGGTGAGCGACTATTTGGGTGAATTCTTCTTCATTAAGTGATCTTTACACAAATAGCCGGTCACATTAATTGCTTATTTTTCAAGCAACATATATAGATTATACATTAATTATACACAGTTATAATCATGTAATACACAAATCATGCATATATTGTACATTCATTATCTATTTTTAGTTTAAGTGGTTAGGTGAGCAACTATTTGGGTATAATTGGGCTGTTGTATATTGTACATTCATTGAGCTACTATTGTATATTTGGGTATAATTGGGTTGTTGTATATTGTACATTCATTGGGATGCTATTGTATATTTGGATATAATTGGGTTGTTGTATATTGTACTTTCATTGGTAGGGTGAACGACTATTTGGGTGAATTCTTCTTTATTAAGGGATCTTTACATGAATAGCCGGTCATCTTAATTATTTTCTTTTTCAAGCTATATACATATATTATACATTAATTATACAAAATTATACACATGTAATACTTAAATCATGCATATACTATACATTCATTGGCTATTTTTAGTTTAAGTGGTTGGGTGAGAGGCTATTTGGGTATAACCGGGCTATTTTATATTGTACATTCATTGGGCTCCTATTAAATATTTTAATATAATTGGGCTTTTATTTATGGTACATACATTGGTATGGTGAGGGGCTATTTGGGTGAATTCTTCTTTATTAAGGGATCTTTACACAAACAGTCGGTCATATTAATTGTTTGATTTTTAAAGCAACATACATAGATTATACATTAATTATACACACGTAATACACAAATCATGCATATATTGCACATTCATTGGCTATTTTTAATTTAAATGGTAGGGTGAGCGGCTATTTGGGTATAATCGGGTTGTTGTATATTATACATTCATTGGGCTGCTATTGTATATTTGGATATAATTGATTTGTTGTATATTGTACATTCATTGGCATGGCGAACGACTATTTGGGTGAATTCTTTTTTATTAGGGGATCTTTACATAAATAGTCGGTCATATTAATTATTTGCCTTTTTAAGCCACATACATAGATTATACATTGACTATACACATGTAATACACAAATAATGCATATATTGTACATTCATTGGCTATTTTTAGTTTAAGTGGTAGGGTGAGCGGTTATTTGGGTATACTCGGGATGTTATATATTGTAAATTCATTGGGCTGCTATTGTATATTTGGGTATAACCGGGATGTTGTATATTGTACATTCATTGATAGAGTGAGCGGCTATTTGGGTGAATTCTTCTTTATTAAGGGATCTTTACACAAATAGCCGACAATATTAATTGTTTGTTTTTCCAAGACATATACATAGATTATACATTAATTATACATAATTATACACATGTAATACACAAATCATGCATATATTGTACATTCATTTGCTATTTTTAGTTTATGTGGTAGGGTGAGGAGCTATATGGGTATTTTGGGCTGTTGTATATTCTACATTCATTTGGCTATTATTGTATATTTGGGTATAATTGGGTTGTTGTATATTGTACATTCATTGGTAGGGTGAGCGGCTATTTGGGTGAATTCTTCTTTATTAAGGGATCTTTATACAAATAGACGGTCATATTAATTGTTTGCTTTTTTAAGCCACATACATAGATTATACATTAATTATACACATTTATACACATGTAATACACAAATCATGCATATATTGTACATTCATTAGCTATTTTTAGTTTAAGTGGTAGGGTGAGCAACTATTGGGGTATAATTAGGTTGTTGTTTATTGTATATTCATCTAGCTTCTCTTTTATATTTGGATATAATTGGACTGTTGTATATTGTACATTCATTGGTAGGGTGAGCGACTATTTTGGTGAATTCTTCTTTATTCAGGGATCTTTACACAAATAGAAGGTAGTACTAATTACTTTCTTTTTTGAGCCTTATATATAGTTTATACATTAGTAATATATAATTATACATATGTAATACTCAAATCATTCATATATTGTACATTCATTGACTATTTTTAGTTTAAGTGGTAGGGTGAGCAGTTATTTGGGCTGTTGTATATTGTACATTATTGGGCTGCTATTGTATATTTGGATGTAATTGGGTTGTTGTATATTGTACATTCATTGGTAGGGTGAGTGGCTATTTGGGTGAATTCTTATTTATTAAGGGATCTTTACATGAATAGCCGATCATCTTAATTGTTTGGTTTTTCAAGCCATATACATAGATTATACTTTAATTATACACAATTATACACATGTAATACATAAATCATGCATATATTGTACATTTATTGGCTATTTTTAGTTTAGGTGTTAAAGTGAGCATTTATTTGGCTATTTATGGGTTGTTGTATACTGTACATTCATTGGCCTACTATTGCATATTTGGATATAATTGGGTTGTTATATTGTACATTCATTGGTAGGGTGAGCAACTATTTGGGTGGATTGTTCTTTATTAAAGAATCTTTATACAAATAGCCGCTCATATTAATAGTTCGCTTTTTCAAGCCATATATATAGATTATACACTAATTATACACATGTAATAAACAAATCATGCATATATTGCACATTCATTGGCTATTTTTAGTTTAAGTGGTAGGGTGAGCAGCTATTTGGATATAATCGGGTTGTTGTATACTGTACATTCATTGGGTTGCTACTGTATATTTGGATATAATTGGGCTGTTGTATATTGTGCATACATTGGTAGGGTGGGCGACTATTTGGGTGAATTCTTCTTTATTAAGAAATCTTTACAAAAATAGCCGGTCATATTAAGTGTTCGCTTTTTTAAGCCACATACATGAATTATACATTAATTATACCAAATTGTACACATGTAATACACAAATCATGCATATTGTACATTCATTGGCTATTTTTAATTTAAATGGTAGGGTGAATGACTATCTAGGTGAATTCTTCTTTATTAAGGGATCTTTCCACAAATACACGGTCATATTAATTGTTTGATTTTTCAAGACTTATACATAGATTATGCATTAATTATACATAATTATACACATGTAATACACAAATCATACATATATTGTACATTTATTGGTTATTTTTAGTTTAAGTGGTAGGGTGAGCGGCTATTTGTGTATAATTGGGCTTTTGTATATTGTACATTTATTGGTTATTTTTAGTTTAAGTGGTAGGGTGAGCGGCTATTTGTGTATAATTGGGCTTTTGTATATTGTACATTTATTAGGCTGCTATTGTATATTTGGATATAATTGGGTTGTTGTATATTGTACATTGTTTGGTAGGGTGAACAACTATTTGGGTGAATTCTTCTTTATTAAGGGATCTTTACACAAATAGCCGGTCATATTAATTGTTTACTTTTTTAAGCCACATACTAAGATTATACATTAATTATACACATTTATACACATGTAATACACAAATCATGCATATATTGGACATTCATTGGCTATTTTTAATTTAAGTGGTAGGGTGAGCGACTATGGGGGTATAATTAGGTTGTTGTATATTGTATATTCATTGAGCTGCTATTTTATATTTGGATATAATTGGAATGTTGTATAGTGTACATTCATTGGTAGGGTGAGCGGCTATTTGGTTGAATTCTTCTTTATTCAGGGATCTTTACATAAATAGCCGGTAGTATTAATTGCTTTCTTTTTCAAGCCTTATATATAGTTTATACATTAATAATATAAAATTATACATATATAATACTCAAATCATGCATATATTGTACATTCATTGGCTATTTTTAGCTTAAGTGGTAGGGTGAGCAGCTATTTGGGTATAAATTGGTTGTTGTATATTGTACATTATTGGGCTACGATTATATATTTGGATGTAATTGGGATGTTGTATATTGTACATTCATTGGTAGGGTGAGCGTCTATTTGGGTGGATTCTTATTTATTAATGGATATTTACATGAATAGTCGGTCATCTTAATTGTTTGTTTTTTCAAGCCACTACATAGATTATACTTTAATTAGACACAATTATACACATGTAATACACAAATCATGCATATATTGTACATTCATTGGCTATTTTTACTTTAGGTGTTAGGGTGAGCAACTATTTGGCTATTTATGGGTTGTTGTATATTGTACATTCATTGGGCTGCTATTGCATATTATGGTATAATTGAGCTGTTGTATATTGTACATTCATTGGTAGGGTGAGCAGCTTTTTGGGTGAATTCTTCTTTATTAAGGAATCTTAACACAAATAGCCGGTCATATTAATTGATTGCTTTTTCAAGCCATATATATAGATTATACACTAATTATACACAATTATACACATGTAATACACAAATCATGCATATATTGTACATTCATTGGTTATTTTTAGTTTAAGTGGTAGGGTGAGCCGCTATTGGGGTATAATTAGGTTGTACTATATTGTACATTCATTGGGCTGCTATTTTATATTTGGATATAATTGGACTGTTTTATATTGTACATTCATTGGTAGGGTGAGCGGCTATTGGGGTGAATTCTTCTTTATTCAGGGATCTTTACACAATTAGCCGGTAGTATTAGTTGCTTTCTTTTTCAAGCCTTATATATAGTTTAGACATTAATAATATACAATTATACATATGTAATACTCAAATCATGCATATATTGTACATTCATTGGCTATTTTTAGTTAAGTGGTAGGGTGAGCAACTATTTGGGTATAATTGGGCTGTTGTATATTGTACATTATTGGGCTGCTATTGTATATTTGGATGTAAATGTGTTGTTGTATATTGTACATTCATTGGTAGGGTGAGCGGCTATTTGGGTGACTACTTCTTTATTAAGGGATCTTTACATGAATAGCCGGTCATCTTAATTGGATTGTGACATTTTTTCAAGCCATATACATAGATTATACATTAATTATATAATTATACACATGTAATACACAAATCATTCATATTGTACATTCATTGGCTATTTTAAATTTAAATGGTAGGGTGAGCGGCTATTTGGGTATAATCGGGTTGTTGTATATTGTACATTCATTGGGCTGCTATTGTATATTTGGATATAATTGGGTTGTTGTATATTGTTCATTCATTGGTATAGTGAGCGGCTATTTGAGTGAATTCTTCTTTATTAAGGGATCTTTACACAAATAGCCGATCATATTAATTATTTATTTTTTAAGCCATATACATAGATTATATATCAATTATACACATATAATACACAAATCATGCATATATTGTACATTTATTTGCTATTTTTAGTTTAAGTGGTAGGATGAGCGGCTATTTGGGTATAATCGGACTGTTGTATATTGTACATTCATTGGGCTGCTATTGTATATTTGGATATAATTGGGCTATTGTATATTGTACATTCATTGGTAGGGTGATCAACTATTTGGGGTGGAATTCTTCTTTATTAAGGGATCTTTACACAAATAGACGTTCATATTAATTGTTTGCTTTTTCAAGCCATATACATAGATTATACATTAATTATACATAATTATACACATGTAATACACAAATCATACATATATTGTACATTCATCGGCTAATTTTAGTTTAAGTGGTAGGGTGAGCGGCTATTTGGGTATAATTGGGTTGTTGTATATTGTACATTCATTGGGCTGCTATTGTATATTTGGATATAATTGGGCTGTTGTATATTGTACATTCATTTGTAGGGTGAGCGGCTGTGATGACCCAAAAGGTCATCCCGTATATTCTAGCTAATTCTGTGTTCCGAGCTCGTGAAAACCTTCTTCTATCTTACCTCGATATGCATGCGCATCCCGGGCGTGTAGCCGGGAAGCCCTCATGTGAAAAACTGATAAAAATGATAATTTTATATTGGAAAATTTAATAAATTTGACTTCGGTCAACGTTCTTGGTAAACGGAACCGGACTCGTGATTTGACGGTCCCGGAGGGTCCGTAGGAAAATTTGGGACTGGGGCGTATTCCCTGAATCGAATTTCGAGGTCCCAAGTCCAAGAAATAAATTTTTAAATAAAATTATTTTTTGAAAAATATAAACGCTTTTGAAAATGAAATTTGATGTGAAACATATGTTATCAGGCCCGTATTATGGTTCCGGAGCCCGGAACATGTTCAATATTGTTATTATGTGTTAATGTGTGAAATTTGGTAAGAAACATACTTGGTGTTCTTCGTGGTAAGCTTTATGTGATTTTCCTGAATATTTTGTTTACGAGTTGTGATTTGATACTCCATCGAGATGTGAGATCAGCTAGCGTTATGATTTTATCAGTTGTGATGAGTTAATGGAGAAATTTCTGTTGGTATGATATATTTTCGACATGTGATTCAAAGTTGAGGACGAGGTCCTCGTGATAATTATTTTTCGATATGTTTGGACCGGGCTGAGTACTGCAGTGGAAATTTTATCAGGATGGTATCCTTGTGATTTGTTCATATGCTTTGCTTCTTCCTTGTGATATTGCTTTTGGTAAGTCGGTATGATAGAGAGTTGTGCCTATGGGATTGTTTGATAGTTCCTTTATATGTTTCTATTTTCATATTCAGTCATTTCGTTATTTGTTTCTTTACTTTAGTTTGCGGGATGTGTGCTAGGTGGTGTCAGTTGTGGGTGGTGACTCAGATGTTTAATAATGAAGTCCTCATGTTCATTGCATCATTATCAGTGTTATGGGGTTTGGAAAAATAGATTTCTTTCAGATGTGGGGCTAATTGCCAATGTCGAGTTGGTTTCGGGCAGCTATTGTAATCAAAAGTGTTATATGAGCCTATGTGTGATGTACTATATTATGTGGTCGTGCCTTGTGAGTGTAGTCATGAGTTGATGCAGCTGATTAAGGCTAGTTCCGGATATGGATTTAGAATCGGGTCTTTTGTAAATGAGTAGAGGGTGAGAAGTAGAGGTGTGAGGTTTATCGGTGGTGATGTGCAAGCTATATTGCGGTTGTGATTGTATCATCGGGCTTATGAGCTTTTGGGTGACGTGGGATAACCCGCGGGTATGTGTTAGAAGTGTACCATCAATGATTGGATGAGTTCAAGGTGAATCTTGGCACGTTCGAGGACGAACGTTTATTTAAGAGGGGGAGGATGCGATGACCCAAAAGGCCATCCCGTATATTCTAGCTAATTCTGTGTTCCGAGTTCGTGAAAACCTCATTCTATCTCACCTCGATTTGCGTGCACATCCCGGACGTGTAGTCGGGAAGATCTCATGTGAAAAAATAATAAAAATAATAAATTTGTATTAGAAAATTTAATAAAGTTGACTTCGGTCAATGTTTTTGGTAAACGGACACGGACCCGTGATTTGACACTCCTGGAGGGTCCGTAGAAAAATATGGGACTTGGGCGTATGCCCTGAATCGAATTCCGAGGTCCCAAGTCCTTAGAAATGAATTTTTAAAGAAAATTGTTTTCTGAAAAATATAAAGGCTTTTGAAAATGAAATTTGATGTGAAACCTGTGTTATCGGGCCCGTATTAGGGTTCCGGAGTCTGTAACAGGTTCAATATGGTTATTATGTGTTATCTGTGAAATTTGGTAAGAAACAGACTTGGTTTGACGTGTTTCAGATCAAAAATGGGAAATTTGAAAGTTTATGAAGTTTTGAAGTATTCATTGATTTTGAGGTTTAATTCGATGTTTTTGATGTTAATTTGGTGATTTGATTACACGAATAAATCCGTATGATGTATTTGAGGTTGTGCACATATTTGGTTTTGAGTCCCGAGGGCTCGGGTGAGTTTTGGGTAGGTGTTGGAGTGCAAAACCTTAGAAAAATCTGGTGTTTTGGCTTGTTTCTGGTGTCTGATGTCTATTATTATGCGATCGCATAACACCCTCCGTGATCGCATAGTACAGTGTGAACGAGGGGATTCTGTTACACTATGCGATCGCATAGCATGTTCCACGATCACATAGTGTACTAGGTAGGCTGGGGGCTGGGGTAAAAATGTTCAGTGCGATCGCGTGACTTAGTCTTCGATCGCGTAGGGTGAGGTTAGGGACTCAGTGTGATTGAATATGATTCTTCGCGATCGCGAAGCTTAAGAAAACAGTCCTCTATGCGATCACAATCCATTCTTCGCGATCGCATAGACTAAATTCGTCCAGTGATTTTAAAAGGTTCCAAACAGAATACTCACACGGGATTAAACCCATTTTTCTTAAACTTCTTCTTCTCCACTCCTCTTGGGCGATTCTTGGGAGACTTCTTCACCATAATCTCTTAGGTAAGTAATCTTTAACTCGTTTCCTTTCATTTTCATCAACATTCTATTAGATTCTAGGCCTAAATCATGAAATCAAAGGTAGAAATTGGGGTTTGGGGTGTATAGTTAGGGATTTTTGATTATTTGGGAATTTGACCTCATTTTGGGGTCCAATTTCAAAACAAATTATATATTCGGGCTCGTGGGGGAATGAGTAATCGGAATTTGTAAAATTTGTCGGGTTCCGAGGTGCGGGCCCGGGGGTCGACTTTTGGGTCGATTTTTATAGTTTTGTAAAGATTGAAACTTTATTATTCGGAATAGTTCCTTATACGTTGTATGTGTATTTTGAAGTTGTTTTAGTTGATTGTGAGCCGTCCGGAGGTCTTTCCACCCGAGAACTCTATTTTTGAGTACCGGGTTGTCGTCTTTGAGGTAATCTTGCCTAACCTTGTGTGGGGGAACTACCCCTTAGGATTGAGTCTTCCATGTTGATTGTAGTCCGAGTATGCGAGGTGACGAGTGTGTACTTAGACTTATTTGCAATTAGATTGGCATTTAGGATTCATAGGTTCTTATATTACCTGTGTATGATTTATAATTGTTACATTTGAATCCTTGGTTGTAATTTTATCCCTTCCTGTTTAAATTAGAATTATCTGTTTTTGGATTCCTTCGTTGGCTATTTGACCTTACTTGACTTAACTGAATATTCTACTTCTCTTATCATCATGCTATATTTTCTTCCTAGCTTGCCTAATTGACTATAATTAGTGTCATCTAGCCTTATAGTTGACTAGTCGTAGTTGGAACATCTATTCGTTGGAGTCAAGCATGCCCGTGAGTCTTACATTGTGATTTATATGACTATTTCCTTAAGTTCCATTTAGATCTAATTGTTAGACATTTATGTTATTGGTATTTCCTTGATGTTGCCTATTACTGGGCCTTTGTTTAAGCTGAGTGTTATTCTGTGAAGTTAACTGTTTAGGTGAGATTGGTTATAGCTGTTTCCCTTGCCGGGATGTTATGGTTTCTGCACTGTTTATGATGTTAATAATATGATTTGTATTGTTGACTCCCTTGCCGGGATGTGATGGTTTCTATTACTGTTTATGTTGTTAATGATATTGTTTGTATTGTTGACTCCCTTGCCGGGATGTGATGGTTTCTATTACTGTTTATGTTGTTAATGATATTGTTTGTATTGTTGACTCCCTTGCCGAGATTTGGTGATTTATGGGTCATATTGTTGGTTTTTCCTTGACAAACTGTTGTTCCTGATATTGTTTGGGTGAGTAAGAGTGTAAAGCACGAAGGGTTATGCCGTGTATTGTGAGGATGAGAGTGTAAAAGCACGAAGGGTGATGTCGTGCCATGTTATGATATTAAAGCACGAAGGATAATGTCGTGCCATGTTATGATATTAAAGCACGA